>SNQJ01S0035688.1:0-12956 GCA_010110895.2 Picea sitchensis
AAAGTGTCAACGACCAATTGAAGTGCTTCAATCAGGAACTTGAACATGATCGCACAATGATCATCAAGTTCAACAAGTGTTGTAGATGGACCATAAGCAATGTAAAATGGTCTCCCATCACAAATACATAGTGCCAAGCAAAGCACTAAATTTCTACCATTAAGAAACTGTCTCAGGTATGGTGGTAAACCTCAACATGCTGTTGCAAACAATGATACAATGCTTCGGGTGCACAATGATCCAAGGGCCAAGCGATGCTGCGGATCTGAGTGTATAGAGGTTGTTGCAAAAGTAGATCATAAATCCACATGTGAGGAGGCCTTCAAACAAGAAGTGAACCAAAGATATGAACCACGAGTATCAAATCTTGGACAAGCAAATCAAAACCTTTGTTGCAACAATGAGAGAAAGAACCAGTTGTAGATCAGAATGAAAGGTTGTAGATGTGCAAGAAGAGTCACAAAGCACTGTGGCTATGGCAAAGAACTGTTTGCAAAATAGATCTAAGATCCACAAACACTAGATCTGCAAGATGATTGACAACTCCACGTGGCCATGGCAAGAAACGACGACTTGAAGCAAAAGAGACTCGGATTTGCAACTTGAGTGTGGTTGTACGCACAAAGGGTAAATCACGGCCGTACAGACGTGTTCATATGTGCAAAGAGGTAGATCAAGCACAAAAACCCTCGGATCTGAGGAAAAAACGACCTCTAACCAACATATTGGCCCTCTAAAAACCTAACCGGCCATGTGAACAAGCAAGTCGCTGCAAAAATCATGTCTGTACTTCTCTCTGTACTGCTCGGATAGAAGAAAAAAGGGTGCCACCGTACAAATTAGTGAGTGAAATCGCTCCCCACCAGTCAAATTGGTCTGCCAAAAAGACAAATAGCCTCTTAATTGAGAAATCTGCCCCTTGCACCTGCAAATTTGTCAAAAAACATGATTGTACAACAAAAATGAATTTGTACGGTTCGTATGGTGCGTGGAGAGGTGAGGGGGAGGCTAGTTGGCTAAGCAACGAAAAACCGCACTTCCCAAATTTTTTTTCACCCAAAACGACCTCTCGGATCAAAAGTTATCAGCTTCGGAAGAAATGGCTAGGTTCGGTAAGAAAAACTAGCCTTGGTAAAAAAATTAGGCTTGGTAAACTACCAAACCTAAAATTTGGCCCAAAACTTTAGGTTTTTGAAAAAATTAATTTTTCTAGGCTAGGCTAGGGAAACTAATTCAAATATAGGCAAACAAAAGTCGATTTTGACGAACTAATAGTCAATCTTGGTTGAATTCTATATTTCAGAGACAATGGTGAGGTCGAATTTGCGGAAAAGGCTCAGAAAAGGCGAGATCAACACAAATCCGGTGAAAATTGAAGTGGTTGTCCGGAAAAAAAGACAGATCTGCAAGAGAAGAGGGCTCAAACGAATAGATCTATTGAACCTGATGCAAAAAATTCAAACAAGAATTTGTGCAAGGAGAAAGAACTCGGTAATCGACTCTGATACCATGTTAGATCCGAGAAATATGCAATAACATATAATGAAATCCAACCGCTCTAAACTCCCATACCAAGCATCAATAAATTCAGTAAATCAAGGAGACAAGAGACAAGAGAGACAAGAGACATGATTTATGTGGTAAAACCCTAATGCGGAGAAACATCCAGGAACACTGGTCTTTGTATTCCTCAGGAAAACTCCAATGTTACAAGAGAGCACATCCCCATATGGATGATTTGGCCTAAGGACCTATAGGGTCCAGGCTAAAGATCAATACCATAAACAACTCCCTCTCTCCCACTCTTACTCTTGCACTTCTAAAGGTCCTCCTTTCCTCTATTATATATGAAAGAGTGAAAGGAGAATAAATCCCATGACGCATGTGGGATAAACCCTTTTTACAATATAGAGAGTTATTGAAGAATAACATTACAAAATACCATAGCCATGTAATCTAAGACCACTAGGCAATCATTAACACATTCTAACACAGCTGGCCTAGTTATGACAACATGGGTTGAGTACAAGTAAGCATGGGGGAAGTGTGAGAGTCAAGCAATCCTTTTGGGGAAGAGTGAGAGTCAAGCAAGCGAGGGAAAAGAAAAGGAAATTCGAATGGGTTATTGGGATAGTTTGTACATGCTGGTTTTGGGCAACAAGAGGAGACTTGAGTGTTGGGAATGAGGACCGACCATGGTGTGGTTTAGAACAACCATGAGAGGGCTGATATTATGCCCAAAATGGGGTTGTGTGCCTGTAATGGAGGTTGTATGCCTGTAATTGGTATTTTTCCTGTTGAGGAAATGGCTCAAGAGCCTTGAGAAGGTTGTTGTGAGCACTCTTGGAGCAACTGAGAGTTCATGGAATTCCAATTGTGAGATTCTGGGCCAATCGAGTGCATTGGAGTCCTAGAGGGAAGTGGGAAGGCCCGAGGGACTATGTGGTAGAGAAGGGGGATCCCATTCCTTGGGTTGTGTAGGTTGAAGAGAAGAGAGCTGGTGGATGGAAGTGCTCTTGGAGTAGAACCTGGGTTTTGTGATGGAGTGGACAACAAAGAGGAATAGACCTCCTTGTGGAATCATAGCCCCAACTCAAGGGTGTCTTGTTGTTGAGAGAAAATGAACAACAAGCCTATGGATGGGAGGAACGTCCCCTGTATGCAGGCAGTTGGTTCACCCATTAAAATATGTTTATGTTACGTTTTATGATGTTAATTTTGTTGTGTAGACATTTTTACTAGAATGTTGTGTGTTTGTTGTTTGCTTGAACAGTTGCATTCATGGATTTTTATATATGTTGTAGACGCACAAGAAAAATTATGGGCCTGCTGCCATGTGTGTAATTTTATTTGCATTGGGGCATTTTAATTTCGTATTTAGTAGGCTGGTTTCATTACTGTACAAATAAGACATTGTCAAAATCTAAAGAATTGCCTGACTCGAGTTGGAAGGGAATAGTACCAACTCTTGCTACTGGCTACTTGGCATCATCACCAAGCTCAACTGTGCTTTCGAGTTCTGCTTCTTCAGACTAGAAAAAAATTGTCAGGTGGATGTCACATGTCGAGATGCCCCATTGTCCACACACCACGCATTCCTCGGAATCATGCTAGTAGAAAGGAAATATACCAACAAGAATTCCTTCTCGAACTTGGCAACAAACTCGTTCATCTGAGTTTCTGTAGAGGATGCTACTTGCTTTTGTTGCTGCTTCCCTTTACCCTTCTTATCTAGACACTGTGATGCATAATGATTGTGCTTACGACAACTGAATCATTGATTTTACTCAAAGTCCTTTCCTAGCTGTGAGGTTGACTCCTCACTCTTTCCCTTACCCTTGCTGGGTCCTTTACCTCTGCCCTTATTTGACTGACCAAATAGAGCTAGGCTCTCTTCACCATTCTTTTTGTCAACCTTTGACTCCATCTGAGTCTCCTCTTGGATATAATCATCCCAAAGCCTCTCAAAGTTAGGAAGGTTTTCCCAAGTGCAAATACCTTTGACAAATGGTTCCCATGAAGTTGGGAATCCATTCAGTGCCATGTTCACTAGCTTTGCATTTTCAACCTTCTCCACAATTGTTGCAAGTTGATCAGGAATTTGTGTGATCTTCAGAAGGTAACGGTGATTGTGTTTGATGTGGTCATCACTATGGATCTAAGTTTGTTCCGCAATATCATCTTCCTATTTATGTTTTGACTCTGGTAGAGACTAACTGGGGCATCAAACATCTCTTTTGCTGATTCCTTGGATATGTGAGGGATCAGATGGTTCTTAATGGCATCCAAGATTATCCACTTGGCCTTCACTTTTCTTTTGTTGTGGGCTATCAACTGCTGCGGATCTGTAGGCAGAGTAGCATCATCCTTGACAATATACCAAAGATCATTCTCTTCTAGTAAGAGTGTAACCCTCACCTTCCATGATAAGAAATTCAAGGCACCATCCAATCTGTCCTCAAACCTAATGCTAGCTGATGCCATCACTGAGATCTACTACACAAACTCCCAAATCTGAAATCGAAACTTTGAAACCCTTTCACTGTTGGTCCTTCTTCCCTGCAGTTGATTTACCATTGCAAATCCTAGAGAATCTCAATCAGAGAAATAAGCTTTGATACCATGTGAAAACCCCAAGGCCTAGGTGACTAAAGTCCTTATGATCTCAATTAAACCAGTAATTTCTGAATTTGATTAACGCTGAAATTAAATTTCAGACCATAGCATTAATCACGCAATAGCTGGAAATTAAATTGCGGAAGCATACAATCAATTTCACAGACACAGGGAATTACTTTTTCAAAACTAGCTTTTCATTCATTCGAAAAACTTACAAGGAAACCTCCACAAACTGCTTAAAACAACTACACGGTTATCGAAATCACCTTGAACTGAGCTTTTATAGCCTAACTGAGAGGTGTAGCCTGCTGGAAAAAAACAGAAATAGCAAAAAATTGCTGTACGGCCTGTCTGTACCACTATACGGACCTGTCCTTGTGAATATACGGATCTGTACAATACTGTACGACTATACAGAACTGTATGGACTGCTGCCTCGAACTGCGCACTGCCTGGAAACACCTCTATTCTGGCTGCCTGCTTTCTCTCTCTAGGTCGTTCAACCTGCTCAACTGTTCATGTGTGTTTTAAGTCTCTATTTTGACCTGTTTTTATAGTTTTAGCTAAGATCAAACCCCTAATCTATTTCTGAGATTACTCTTAGTCTAAGTGATGCATCATGAAATACACTTTTTAGGCTGAACCACTAAAAATAAGACTTTCATTTTTTAACTAAAGTGAATTACAAAATAGAATTTGAATTTCGAAAATAGAATTACTTTTCGAAAATACCTCGAACGACTTCTCGCATGTTCACATGGAACCTGTGCAGAAGTTCCTGTTCGAGCTATAATTCAACATAGAACAAGCCTCCAAAATTGTGCCAAGGATGTGGTAAGGTGGCACGTGTAGCCTCCCAAGAGAATTTTCTCAACCAAATAATATAATATGCGTGAAACAAGGTACTCCAAGTGGCACATGTGGCATCCCAAAGTGGCACATCCTTCTAATGTGTAACAAACTAATCAACATGTGGGCAAATGGATTAATCCAAAAGAGGAGTCAAATATCAATATAATATGCCATGATCCATGTACCAAGTCAACAAAACCTCAACCACCTCCAAAGAGGGGAGGCATTCTCATCTCCAGCATAAAATAATAATATATGGGTGAGCGCCTCAACATATGTGGCAAGTAGGTGAGTGCTCCATCAAAGTGGCTTGATCCATGCTAAAAAATATCACCTCCAATGGGAGACCAAGCCTATACACCAAAGCGCTAAAGCAAAGAGGCCTCCATGTGGTCAAAGTGGGGTCAACCTGTCACTGTATAATCAAATCAGCATGAACATGTGTGCACAAAGGTAGTGCTCCTCCTGGACATTATGTATACATCATAATAATATGCAATAATCAGTTAGTCAGTAGAACAATAAGGGTAATGCTAGGGAAATTCTGTGGCATAAATTAGCCCCTGTATCTGATCGGTCAACGTTATCAAAGTATATCTTGTGCAATTGGTCATGATAAGAATCACAGATGTGACATACAATATGAGGGGTAACAGAACTGAAAACCATTTTATAACATTAATAGTTCTGTTGAACCTCCCAGTGTTATGGGGCTGGAGTTTTCATTTGTGACCATATGCCTTGTCTGCTTTCTCCTTTCCTGACTTAATTTGGATTCTTGGTTTACTACTTGAAAACATAAACTTCGAGTACCCAAATGTTATGATTTTTTAGCATTTAGGTCAGTCTTAGCCAAATTTGTCTAGATAGACAATTGTGAAATGCTTTCTAGAGTGTTCTTCCCTTAAGGATCCATTGACTAGTATGGAGATAGATAATTCCTCTCTAATCTCTACCTACTCCTATTCACTATGAATGTTATTATTGTTCAGTGTGGAGGTTTGATCACATTACTGCCTAATAAAGGAATAATCAGATGTGGACAATGTTCTCAGCCTCGCCTCTTCTTTGGTTCCAATAATATAAGCCAAAGTTTGAATCTCTCAAGTATATATTGCTGCTTCCTAAAATAGAATCCATTTAAGAATGACTGTATTCAAGCAATTATCCAAAATACATTACAAGAGTCTGGTATGAAATGAAGATTTGGTATTTGCTGGATCCATCTGCCTCTTTCTTCCTACACATCCTATTTGGGCACAGAATCTTAATGGTTTTGTTTTATTTTGATATAAGTTTTTGATTGGATGCTTAATGTTGGGAATTTGTTTACTTCCTTACAAATTCATTTATTAACCTTTTGTTTTCTGTACATTCTCAGAGGAAACAAATGACCGTCACCAGAAACAGAGAGGAGACTGAACTCCAAGCACGTGGTCGACATGATCCATGCGTAGTCCCTAGAGGTGTGCCTTTTTTTCACTAAATCTAAGGCAATGCTTGCCTGAATAAAGTAGCATGGAAGTCTTTTTTAAATTGAAAATTGCTTCTAAACATCATGTAAGGTTGGTTTCAAAAGATTTAACCAGCACAACAGTTGCTTGAAAAATACCTTTTAACTGACCTAGAGCATTCTTATTTCAATCAAAATTATTTTTGTTGCTTTCAATATGCATCTTTTGAGTTGTTTATTTATTGGAACTGCAGCTGTACCTATGGTTGAAGCTATGGTGGCTTTGGTGTTAGTTGATCACTTGATGCAACAGTATGCCCAATGTGAGTTGTTTCCCTTGGGTTCACTTCAAGATTCACTGGATCAGCAGAATGCAAAAGAAGTAGAAATGCTCAGTAAGTAGGAAGTAGAAATGCTCAGTAAGTAGTGAGGATGATAAAGCTGGCAGTTGCAGTTTTGTTTTGGAGGTTGATTTTTATGGTATTTCCAAATAACAGAGATAGCATGAAGATTGTTTGTATGAAGCTAATAGTATGTAACAGTCAGGTTAAAGTGTTTGTATCCAGACAAGACCTCAGGCAACAAACGAGACATATCAGCTTCTTTTTATTTGTAGTATCTAGGCATGGAGCTTATGCTAGGGAAATCTAATTTCTTTCTTTGTGGGATTTAAGAGCACTGGTAATATAATTGAAAATGGCTACTAAATGAAACTGTGCCATGACTAGAGCAGCATGGTACAAATTTGTATATCAGAAGATTTAAAAAAGAGAAGATCACGGGCAATGCACTTTTCCAAAGTTTGCTGATGCAATACAAAAAATAAAATATAATTGAGGCAGATTTTCTGTAATAATAACATCACAAGGATTGGCAATTGATGGTTATGTCTTGAACTGCCAAGTTCTTGAATGTAATGCATATTTTTATGGTGTTATGTGATTTAAAAATTCTCAATGCAGTGAATACTTGGCTAAGCTATTGGGACCTGTTTAATTAGCTTTCAACAATATTGGAAAGATAATTGGTAGTTTGCTACACATTCTGAACTAACTTCCTGCAATAGATATTGGCACATGGTAACGAGAAATTTTTGAGATTATTCTTTTGATTTGTTGGATCAAAACAGAACATTATGCTGTTGTTTTATCTTGTTTATTTCATAACCTGAATTCTAATGGGAAGCAATGCCTCAGTGACCAGTGAACTGGGCTCGAGTTTCCAGTAGGCTTGTGTCCTAACTACACCATTGAAATGGCTTGAGCCATGTTTATTGTTTGTTATATTTGTAAATTGTAGCAAATGGTTCCTTGTTTGAACTAAGGAATATATTTTTCCATGGTTCGGACATTCTTTGCACATAATTGATGTTTGCAGCAGCTTTTCCAATCTTTTGCTTGCATCGGGCCTGTCTAGAAATTACAAAATCTTAAATCTTGTCATATGTCTCTCTTCATTTTTCATGCTGTAACAAAGCACAGATGAAGTTTTATGAATAGTGGAGTGGCAATGGCACTGATCTTAATTATTTCGTTGCAATTGCCATTGAAGTCGAGAGTTGCATTGGGCTTGATGAGGAATTGTCCTCCATAGTTGCCTATACCACAATCAATGGTATTGATATCCAAAGTTTATCTACATGGTTAGGGGAGTTGAGGCATGTTGCAGCTTTTATGGGTTTAATCTTGTGACATGTTAGATAGTTCAGATGTCAAGGATATGGACTTACAGAAGAACTCGTCAGAAGGATGATCTGCAAGATATATGATGGTTATGGTTATATGTTCAATGACAGTTGTAATTCCCTGTTAGGCTTAGTGGTTTGTAGGTTTAGATAAATAATTTTGTTAAAGACTTTGAAGTTTTAAGGATTGGGAAAAATGCTTTCTCTGCTAAATATTAGTGCTGATTATAAATATCTTGAATCACTTAAGAGCGCTGCAGTTTATAATTTGTTAAGTAAAAGCTATGGTTTCACCAAAGTGTCATAATACATCCATGTCTTGTCAACCATAATTGAACTGTTGGGGTCTGCTAGGCCGAGGATTTTGCACAGGTATACAAATTGAGAGCTGCAATGGACAACTGGTCATTATTTTTGTACGTGTTATGGTGTTTCATTTGTGGTATGATGTAATGTTCCCAAGTAGATTCGCCAGGAACTTAGGGGTTTATTTCTGATCTGTTTGAATAATTTGCAGGTTGCTTCTCAAAGTTGCGCTGGAGTTATTTGATTGAGTTTTATAGCATGTGAAGAATGAATACAACACAACAACAGATGGGAATAACAAGATACAAGAAAGATAACACAAGAAATGCCCAAATAACTTCAGATCTGACCTTTATTTAATTAATAAGCTGACCTCCATACATGAGATCTACAGATCTGGAATAAGATAGTAGAGATATAGAAGTTTGAGCTGAAAATGCCACCAAGATACAAATAGATGAAGATGTGAGTCCTCCTAGTCCTTCGGTAACAACATGCAAGTCAATACAAGATCAATTTCTTTCCCTTGAAGCCTTGGCACCTCCAGATCTGGCTGAGATGCGACCCAACTGGCTGTAGCAACCTAGGAAATTCAGCTTCCTTCAAGAAAGCCCTCAAACCCCTGTAAAATACTGCCAAATTGTAGATTTGTAGATGTAGAATGCATATGAAGAGATCCCTAAGCCAAAATCATAGATCTAACCCACCAACTCACTGAATACCCAAGGGACAATGCTCCCCTCTTTAGATATCTGCCCAAGAGCCACAATAAATAAATATGCATATGAAACCCTCCAACAATAGATGAGAAAAGACGCTCTAAGGCTGTCAAACCCTCCATGAATGAGTTTTTCCTCAGATCTTCCTTCCACAAACCAAATCGAACCAGTGCTTCTCCAACAGTGCGCCCTACCTGCAGAAAACCTCTAAATCTACACCATGCCTATTCAATCCACTGTAGAAACTGGTCTGTCTCTGAATAGAATGGTGAGGGTGGAATCTTTCACCACCTTGACTAAGCTTGGATCAGGAACGGAGGAATCTTTCACCTCCTTGCTGATCTCTAGGGTTTGTTTACTCAAAACCCTCAAAACGTAAGCTGCTAAGCTCAAGAAGCAATAAGAGAAAATGACATGAATCAAGAGTGAGGTGTCCTCTCTCTTTTATACCTCCATCTTCTAATTTTCACTTGAGTTACTTTATTGATTCCTAAAGTCATAACTTTATCTTCTCTTCTAAGTCGAGTAACCTTTTTTCTTCTACATAACCAAAGTCATTTTAGTAATATAACATTTTAGCTCTTTAGTGACCTTGTTGCCCCTCTTAGCCCCTTTTTCCCATGAGACTATAGTCTAGAGGGGTGACTAGACTACTAAGTCTTCCAATCTTCTTGTCAAGAAGAGGGGAACATTACATATGATACATTTTTCATGTGTTATGTTTGATTGGGCCCTGATATGCAAAGGGTTTCATAGATTATTTAATAAAAAAATTAGGAGCTGTAATAACCAATCACTGGGTACTGGTGTAGATGTTATGGTGTTTCATATGTGGGATGATATGTATTATGTACATATTTGATGTAGGTATTTTGCTACCTTCTTAAGTTATTTATAATTTTAATAATAGGGATAAAGACGAAGAAATATAAATATTTTAGGTTTTTGATTGAACAATAATACCAATAGTGAGTTTATGATTGATAGGATATTGTTTTACTTATTTTTTCATTTGATTTGTTGTTAAAATGATAGAAGTTTCAATTACAAGCTACTATTACAATGACGTATCCTTGTAGTGAGATATTCTACATAGGCAAAAGGGGCTATGTCTTCTAAGAAAAGCAAAAGCAACACTTATTGCCAACAGTAACATTGTTGGTGTCCTGCATAGTGGACTTCTTGGTCTTGTCTTTGGCTTGTGGTTGTTGTCTAAGTGATGTCTATAATTGCAAGCTACTATTACAACGACATATCCTTGTAGTGAGATTCCGTTCCATATTAATATTATTCTACATAGGTTAAAGGGTTATGTCTTCTATCAAAAGCAAAAGCAACACTTATTGCCAATACTAACATTATTGGTGTCTTGCATCGTGGATTTTTTGTTCTTTGGCTCGTGGTTGTTGTCTAAGTGATGTCTATAATTGTAAGCTACTATTACAATGACATATCCTTGTAGTGAGATTTCGTTCCATTTTAATACTTATTCTACATAGGTTAAGAGGCTATGTCTTCTATCAAAGGCAAAAACAACACTTATTGCCAACACTAACATTGTTGGTGACCTAGATCGTGGAATTTTTGGTCTTTGGCTTGTGGTTATTGTCTAAGTGATGTCTGTAATTGCAAGCTACTATTACAATGACATAACCTTGTAGTGAGATTCTGTTCCATATTAATACATATTCTACATAGGTTAAGGGGCTATGTCTTCTATCAGAATAACCATGCCAATTATAACATAAAAATGAATCAAATATAATATAAAGACAATGATAGTGCAACAAATGACAATGCTAATGTCCAACACATGATAATGATAGTAAATATTGATAGCATTTTGTCAATGATGACATATCATTGTTACAACAAAAAATGGGAGTGATACAAATCATGCACTAGGGACCAATCTTATTGATGACAATATACTTATATGTGATGTGAAGTAGGCCAATAAAAACAAATTTGATCTTGAACATGGGTCTCCATGCAACTGGCAAAGTTGAAACAGTTTATAAAAATCTTATATTAGCTTTAGCTAGCTGCCTGAATGAAACCAACAATAGTCTTTGACAACTTCATAGATTTAGGATCCTAAATTGAAACATAAGGTAACATACTTAGTGTGATTTGGATGTTGAAATCATATAAATACGGGTAAAACTTCATTTGAATCATCCATTACCAATTATGGAATTCATTACTTATCATAGATGTACTATGTGCACATAATAAGTTTGAGTTTATAATTGAGCCTCGACTCTTTTGGAGTTAACAATTTTTTCACATTGATAACATGCTTTGCATTTGTCTTTTTTCCACATTTTCTCTACATGAGAGGATTGGAGTTTGATTGGAAAATTGGGATCAATGTTTTGTAAAGTGTAGCGTACCCAGATCCCTCACTGAGGCATGCTATCATAAACAAATTGACTCATACTAACTGGAACATACCTGCTCGCTAAAAACAGATTTAAATGCGCCACAACTAAAATTAACAACAAACAACATACTAATTATTCATGCAATTAACAACATTTATAAAAACGTGAATGCAACTGTTCAAGCAACATACTACATTCAAATATTTATTTAAACAACAGAATTAATATAATAAACATAACATACAACTTATCTGTTAATAAAATAACCAATTGACTGTGTACGAAGGACGTTTCTCCCAGTCGTAGGCTCGCTGTTCATTTTCTCTCAACAAGCCATCCTCGAGCCGAGGTTATGAGTCCACAATGAGGTTTGGTCCTCTTGTTTGTCCACTTTTCATGATTAGTCTCCCAAAACCTAGGTTCCACTTCACAATAGTTCCAATCCACCAACTCTCTTTCCCTCAACCCACACAACCCAAGGAATGGGATCCCCCTTTTCTGTTACGCAGTTCCTCGGGTCTTCCCACTTCCCTCCAGGGCTCCAGTGCACTCGGCAGGATAGGAGTCCCATAGTTGGGGACTCCAGGAACTCTCAATTGGTCTATGAACACTCATAACAACCTTCTTAAGGTTCTTGAGCCATTTCCTCAAAAGGAAAATGTGCTACAAGCTCACAGTGCAATTTATAGGCACAACCCATGTTACAGGCATACAACCTTATTTTCAACATCAAACACAACTCGACAAGCTATCTTTTCATCGCTAGCATGACTGGTGCTCTTTTCCAACACCCCACTCCTCTCTTGCTCTCCAAATCCAACATGTAAAACTATCCCCTTTACCCATACAAATTTCCTTATGCTCGCTTGCTTGACTCTCACTCTTCCCCAAAAGGATTGCTTGACTTTCACATTTCTCCCATGCTTGATTGTACTTATGTCATGCTCTCAATAACTCTATGAGATGATTTCACACAGGAAATTTCTTACATGAATTCAATGATTAAGTATCTAATAAGTCAAAGAAGAATTAGATGGTAATGACATATTAATTTAGGCAAATGACATAGG
Source organism: Picea sitchensis (assembly GCA_010110895.2). Classification (NCBI taxonomy): domain Eukaryota; kingdom Viridiplantae; phylum Streptophyta; class Pinopsida; order Pinales; family Pinaceae; genus Picea; species Picea sitchensis. The sequence continues at coordinate 12,591 of SNQJ01S0035688.1, forward strand.
TTTCCCCTTGAATTGCCTCTTTATCCCCCTCTCTTGTGGAATCATATCCCCCCATCGTTACTTTCTCTCTCGTATCATAGCCAACGATTATTGTTTTTATTAATCATTTCAATGTATTTAATACATAGTTCGACCCTCATTCATATAAATTATGCATGTTCTCCGGTGCAAAAATATTGGCTCACCAGCCTAAATTGCATTTACACATTTACATTACAATTTATGGGGATTAAAACTATGAATGTTACATCCCCCCTTCTTATTTTTGTACAATACCATACAGATGTGCATAAGTATTACAATGCTAGGCTCTCTAGCCTAATCACATAGGAACTCTAGCCCAAAACACATATACATAGGCACCCC
>SNQJ01S0035688.1:13040-25157 GCA_010110895.2 Picea sitchensis
AACCATTTCTAATGATTTCACTATTCAAAATTCTTGTAGCAATTCCAACCAACAATCTCTCATTCCCCCAATCTACACAATCCAAGGAAGTGTACCCCCTTTCTGCATCGTAGTCCCTTAGGTTGTACCACTTCCCTCTAGGGATTTAGCAGAAACCAGCTAGGAAGTCTCAGAGATGCGGCTCCAATAACTCTAGCTGCAACAAATTTCACAATTTGTAGATCCCCTCAACCTGCACAATCCAAGGAAGTGTGCCCACTTCTCTATACTGCAGTCCTTTAGGATGTACCACTTCCCTCCAGTGCTCCAACACAACGCTGGACATGGAGTATCAAAGTTGTGGCTCCAAGAACTCTAGCTGTGATAATGGAATCTCCAAACCTTTAAATGGCTATATACGTGCCTCCTGCATTGCATCTTCTAGCTCCTTTATACTTCCTGGTCGCAGATGAATATCATGGTCATGATCTCTTGATCTTGATAGTGTTTTTTGGGGATTCAATATACTTTGATATCATCTTATGTTGTTGGATATAATGATACTTCGACTACAACTTATAAGATCAATATTCCAACACAATGGGAGATTGTGCTGAGTAGAGTTGTTGTGAAGTGTGAATGTGCTATCTTCTAGTTTTAAGGTCACTAGTACTTGTTTATCGACGTTATTACATGTCCTTGTAGTACTAGATGCGGGAATGTGTGTGTCAAACGAATTTTAAAAGGAACAATGAAAAGACATTGTAATAGGACTAGACATGGGCAATGTCAGTGACCTGTCATGAATGAAGCCAACGTTTAAATTTTCACAAACTGTTTCTGTATGCACTGAAATTTGACATGGATAGACTATTCACATGCCTTATCGATATGAGAGGGTTTCCAGACTCAAATATGACTCAAACACCCACTTGTTTCCATCATCAATTCATCATGTAAACCATAAACCATATTTTTCTTCCAAAGTACACAAATTGGGTGACAAAAGTTCATTGTTTTGACAGTTCACTTCTATCCCAGAGAAGTTTTTGTGTTTTGAAAACACAAGAGAATCACTCTTTACTCTTATTCATGCTAAGAACAGATGTCAAGGGCCTATTTAGAATTAAATTTGCAAACCACCAATTTCCATCTTCTTCAATCTTTGTTGGATGGAGCTTATTTTCTCCAACAATTGCATCCCAAACTGGACCTTTGTCTTTCATAGCCTTGGCCAGACTAAAACCATTTTTAGTATTAATACATGGAACTCCCAACAATATACCCATCGTCATGGTTGTGCTCTTGGGTATAATGTGTTCACTTGAGTAACCCGTGGAAATTTTCATGGGTTTTCTAGAACAACCACTTGGGTATGTGTTGTGCCTTTCATTGTGAACTAGGGGGAAATTTATACGATTCTATGGTAATTTCCATCTACTTGCAACTTTCTTTAAAAAATCCCATGGAAAGGAAGGCCAATAAATACTATAGTTTCAAGGATAGCTCCATAATTTTATTAGTTGACAAAGGCCAAGGATGAACCTAATAAGGAACCCGATGAAGGAAGAAGAGAATTTGATGAAGGAAGAGGGATATAAAATAAATTGAGATGAAGGTTTGTAGGAATGATTATACCTACAACTATATCCTTGAGGACAATTTTGTATTTTGGTATGAAATTAACCTTAATTGCAAGATTCCCTTTCTTGAAATCAAGGGCACAAAATTTAGTAGGAATTGGACCCAATTGTCGAAGTAAAAGGGTTTTAAATACCGATTAATATCTTGACATTAGGTTTGGAAAAAAACTTGAACAAACCTCAAGGAAGTCAAATAAATTTGTAACATTACTCAAAAATCGCTATTATAGGACCAAAACACTATTCAATGTAACCCAAAAATGAAAAAAAAAGTGACCCCTAGGGGAAACGATGGAAAAATATTCCTACTCCATATTTGCATATTATTTTGTTATTGACATTTTTGTGCTAGTGGAATTTTTTTGGATCCTTATGGATTCTAAGATAGAAAATTACATTAAAATGGGTAAAAGTGGTGATTAGTTGTCATTTTGAAGGAGACATAGAATATGAATATTGAAACAACATAATATAGAGATGAAGGTTGTTGAGTGTTTACAATCGATGTATAATCAGTGCCCAATACAAAAATTCTTCCATATATACTTTGATAATCCTCCATTGGATGTGGAAGTTGGTCTCCAACCATGAAATTGCATCTACAAAGACTGTAGGGAAATGGGTCGGTAAACTGCTAATTTCAAAAGGGCGTAACACAATTTTGAAATTAGTACTTCAAGGAAACTGAATAGTTATTGGAAATATTACTAAGAGGAGAACAAATTTAAATATATAGTTTTTTATAAGGAACTTCTATATTTTCAAGAAATTCAAAAGAATAGAGCTTTCGATCTTGATTTGATAAAACTTGTCAATGTGGATAATTTCCAAAATCATATTTGTCATTGTATATGTTAATAGTTATAAGAACAATTTTTGATAATATTAATGATTGGAAATTATAGGGCTTAGTAATCATAGGGTTAAGGAGTCATAGGGGTTAAGGGTTATATTGGTTAGGGTTTAGGTTAATAGCTGTTATAATGGATAAGGATAATATGTGTTTAGGGGCTATGTAATATAGGTTTCAGGTGTTAAGAATTATAAGGTTTAGTTAGGGATTATATTAATTAGGGTGGTATGGGATAATTAGTATATAAATTAGTTTAAGTTGTGGGTTATATTTCATGGGGGTTATATATAATATAAGGAGTAGATCTCATGGTTAATAATTATGGTTTTAGGGTTACATGTTTCAGGGGCATTGTTGATCATAAGGATCAAGGAATCTATGTTATAAAGGTAATTTGGTGTGAGACAATCCATTTCTCCACTCATAGGACATGTGAGACCATTTATTTTCCTAGAAAGTTATATCGACAAAGGCAACAATATAGGATAGGGGAAGAAGAGAGAAAATTGGCTTCTTAGTAAGTGAGCAAATAATGAACCTAAAATTTTGTTGTAGTTGGTGACACATAATTGACGAATTCAGGAAAAGAATAGATGGGGTGTATCATGGACTTACCTTGATTGGTCTCCCAAGGGTGTCTATTCTCCTTTTCAAAGGTGAACCTAATTACATAGAAAGCCTTGAAAGTCTGTCAGGGATTAGGATTCATTAGAAACATCAAATCCAGATCCCTAGGAGGTAGAAAAGTTGTGGACTTAGTAGATTAAGGGGGTTGTACCTTCTAATAGCACTTAGTAAATTTGTTCGACTGATGAACAAACGACGAAGGTAACTTTTTCAACCAACTTTGAGACCCAAAACTAGCCTTTCAGATCTAGAGAGAGCGGGGGCGGGGGGCAATCTCCGCGCGGGATATGGATTTAAAAGCAGTGGCTACATTTAAAACCTTTGGTATAATGGGTTTTGGTTATATTTGCGCAAGAAAGTAAGACTTTGGGCTATGGAGTTGATTCGAGAAAATGAGAGAAACAAATGACTTGGTGACTGAACCTGAGAGGATAGGGCTAAGCAAGCAACAGTCTTCAGTGTAAAATCATAATGTGTGGCAGGGAGAAAACACATGAAGTAACTCAGAGCATCGCTGCGGGTGAATTCATAGTTAACTTTTAGAAGAAAACATTTTGTCTAAGTGGCGCGAACTAGGGGCGCTACGCAACGAATCCACAGGTTTGAAAATTCATTCCAAAATAGATAGAAAGAGATATGAATAAAGATGACATGAAGCACATACACAAAGAAAAAGGCACAATACATCCGACTGCTACAATTAGAATCTTTTCATCAAGCTACATGACTTTTGCATTAAGTTTCGGTCAAAAACTCAAATTACATACAACAGTTATCGTCTATACCAAATTTGCCAACCAACCTGGCTTACATTGAAAAGATTAAATATATAAATGAGAGCACCGCTTGGGATGCCCTATTCTTCTAACTGCTAACTCTACAAACTAGGGGATCAACTGTTCTGCGTTACAAAACTCTCCACATGACACTTCCAAAAATAGACAAAAGGGCACATATGGCTGCATCATGGTCATTGTAACCCGCCACGGGGATTCGGTTTGTCGATCGGATATCTGGATGGACAAGTGTCTGTCAGAGTCCCACTGTCTGCTTTAACGGATTTGATTTTCTGCCGAGTGTTCATGTGCTGGGGGAAATGCACATGGCAAGTGGAGGTAGGCAGTCACGATTGTTATGAAAATGGAAAAATGTCTCGGGCGATGTTTCCTTAAAAAATTATCAAGATTTTCCTTTTGTTTGCGAATATAGGAAAAATCCGGCTAATCTTGTTTCTTTTTCTTGCTGGCGAGAGCTACACGGACTGCCTCTTCGGTCGCTTCACATTATTTGGAGTGTTTGACATTCCTTTCCTCTGACAACCGCTATGCTTTGCGTAGCTGTACAATCGTGTCCTGTGCCTCCCGGAGCTATCTTTTCAACCACGTCACGTTCCCTTCGCAAATTTGTGTTGCTGATGCTTCCATGTTCTTTGTCGCCAACTGTTGTCTTAGCTCCCTATTTTCTTGGTACAATTCAACGATGGCTAGTTTTGATTGCTTCAATAGCTGATCTGTCTCTTGATAATTTGAGAACGAGGCATCCATCCTCCTTGTCCTGCCACCGATTTCTCGGTTGGTACCTTCCAAAGGCTCCAGGCGGACGACACGCATCAGTAAATTTTCAACGATCGATCATGCGCGCGGTTCATCTGAGATTCGAGTTTCCACAACTTCCTTATTCTTCCTTGGTCTGCCTCTTCTCCGAGGTAGCCACTTCTAGGTAGACAGAGCTTCTTCAGTCCTCCTTTCCTTTGCAATTTCTCCCGCTCCAGGTTCTGCGCCGTGTGATGTTTTCATCCATGTGAGTGATGTGAAAATCCCCCTTTTATCCTTGGGAGTGCCTGTTGTGAGTGAGAAAGAATCCCAATCACTTTGGGGTTCGGGCCTAACGATCCTACCACTTCACACACCCTTATTTTTGCCTTGAGAAGCCACTATGACGCGACCAGTATTTGTCTTGCGCGCGATATATCAGGTAGATACCCAAAATGTAGGGATCGCTCAATCTGGGATTACGAGAAAACTTACAGACACAACCTGAATCTGATTTTGCGAAAAAAGTGGGTGTAGAAACTCTAGGATTTATAACGGATTAGACGGAAAGAAGAATCATGCCAAAGAGCACCAAATTCGTGGCGACTAGATGTTGCGAATCGAACCATAGATCTTCCATAATGCATCCTTGCGTGCAAGGTACATATGATAAGGTTTGCAGGGGACACATGATGTGAACACCACGATTTTTCATTCCTTCGGCCCTCATGATGAACTGATAATAGCCGCAACACTTGCCGAAACGACTTCCATTAACTGCTTGACTCGACCTAGGGTACGTAGAGACTAACTTTTGACAGGACCCAACTCTATGGGAACGACACGCCCATACTATTCATGTATGTTTTGAATCTGACACCCCTTCCCATTTCCAAGGGCCAACCGACCACTTACTGACTTAGAGTCTTCCTTCTTTACGTACCTGACTTCACATGTTCAGACGCAATTCAAAACCAACTCTAAATGGAAAGAAAAATGGCGACGCTAACAACTGGATCCAACGGGGATGCTATCCTCCCCGCGAGGTAGAAAAGAATAGTAGACCAGGTGCCTAACCATTGGGCCTTATTTCGACTCTTTGGCACTGAAATACGAAAAAACAAAACACAACCTAGACTTATCGATGCAGCTTCTAACGACTCAACATAAACTTAGGGCCTTCAGTTCGGGCTTCAATTTTTTGTTGACCTACTGACTTGACGCAAAAAATAAAACGACTATTTACAATGACAAATGACAAACTGATTTTATTTCGTCAGATAACGCTTGAGGAACCTGTCGTTTACAGGCCCCTAACCAAAGCGTTCTCCATTCAATCCTTCTAGGAAATAAGCATTGTTCTTGCAATAATCACTGATTTTGAATGGACCCGTCCAAAGATGGTCGAACTTCCCGTGCTTTCCTTTGTCCTCATTCCTCGTGTCCCATCTCAACACTAGATCACCCAGTCAAAAATCCTCTGGCTTGGAACGCTTGTCAAAGGCATTTTTTATCTTTTCCCGGTGGAGTTGTGATCGATTGTGAACTTGTTCTCTCATCTGTTGTGTGTGAACCAACTGGTTTATTCTTCTCTGTGCATCATTTGGCTCGGCCTCCTGCTCTTGCAATTTTTTCTTGATGGGCAACCCCAGTGTAGTAGGGAAAATTGCATCCATGCCGTATACAATCTGGAAAGGCGATGTTGAAATGGACTTCTTGGTGGTAACCCGGTCTTCCCACAATGAGTAGATAAGCTTCTTATGCCAAGCTTTCTTATTATTCTGCAGTAGCCTTTTGATGATCCTGGTTAGGATTTTGTTCGAGGATTTTGCTAACCCGTTTCCTTGTGGGTAGTACGTCGTAGAATGCCCTAGGGTTATATTATAATCTTGACAAAATTTTTCCATCCTCTTAGACTTGAATGCGACTGCATTGTCTATTATGATCTTGACGGGAGATCCGAACCTTGACAAGATGTTTGTCTCCAGGAATTGGATGATAACTGCGTCGGTAGCTTGTTTCATGGGGATTGCTTCTATCCATTTCGTGAAGTCGTCAGTGGCCGTGAGTATCCATTTGTGCTGTGCGGAGGATGGCAGATTCATTTCCCCTATGAAATCCAAACCCCACTGCATGAAAGGTGCTTCGACTGAGATTGGATTTAGTGGCAGGGGTTGTAGCTTTCTTCTCCCATAAAAAATCTGACATTCGTGGCAGCTTGAGACCTCTTTTTACACGTCAACGAAGATCGTGGGCCAATAGTAACCTGCCATTAGGATTTTGTGCACGATGGTTTTCCAGTAGTGGCGTCCTCCACAATCGCCTTTGTGAAATTATTGTATGGCATGCTTCTCATCATTTTCCAGCAAACAACTCAACAATATTCCCCCAGGGTCTTTCCAGTAGAGTGAATTGTCCAGGATGCAGAACTTAACCGCTTTAAGCTTGAGAAATCTGGCCTTAGTCTTACTCACGCCTGGAGGGGCCTGGATATTCTCCAACACATAGATGATGTCTGCATACCATGGTGAATCGATGAACCCTTGAGACACCTGCACAATTTTTTCTTCTTAAGGGAATTCTGATAGATCAATGATGAAATTTATTCCTACAACGTCGCAGTCCGACTGCACCATCAACTTTGCAAGGCCTTGAACCTTGATCAGTTTCATAGGCCTGATCTCAAGATTGTATTCCAGCATGGCCACTATCCACTTGCCTCTCCTTCCTTCTGGGTCAGGCTGAGTCAGGATATCCTTTACTGAGTTGCTGGGCACATAAGCGATGACATGGGAGTGAAATATGTATGTCCTGAACTCTTTCAAGGCTTTCACTAAGGCGTATGCTTGTTTTTCCATAATGTCGTACCTTAGTGGAGCATCGTGCAACATACAAATGAAATAGGCTATGGGTTTTCAAAAGTTCTACTCGTCTTTCTGCAACAACACACCGACAATAGTGTGTTCTGAGGCGAATGAAAACATGATGAAATCTTTCGTAAAGTTTGGACTGGATAGCACATGAGCTTTAGTCAACACCACCTTGATATCTTCAAAAGATTTCTTGGCCTCCGGGTTGCACTTGATATCGTTTCCCTTCCTGAGCATGCATGTTATGTGCTTTGTGATTTCTGCCAGGTTCGGGATGAATATCCTCAAGAAGTTTACCTTTCCCAGGAAGGATTGCACTTCTTTTTTATTGCGTGGAGTGCCGATATTCAATATCCCTTCCACCCTTTTGAGGTCTATATTAATTCCTTCTTTTGAGATAATGTGCCCCAACATCTTTCCTTCTTCAACCTTGAAATGTGATTTCTTCGGATTTAGCTATATGCCGAACTTTCGACACTTCTGGAAAACATTCTTCAGATGCTTCAGGTGTTGTTCGTAGGAAGAATAGTATACTGTGATGTAGTCCAGATAAATCACAATGAACTTGTCCTTCTCGTCGGCAAATACTATGTCCATTGCCCTTTGGAAAGTGGCACCAACGTTCATTAGACCGAAAGGCATCTTAGCGTACATGAACATTCCCCATGGAGTTGTGAAAGTTGTTTTTTCTCTGTCATTTGGGTGAAGCATGATCTGATTATACCCTGAGAAACCGTCCATCATGGACATCCTCTGGGACCCCACCACCTTTTGCAGGATATAGTCCATTTTAGGAAGAGGGTAGTGATCTTTGAGAGACACTTTGTTTAGATTTCGGAAGTCTACACACAATCTTATCTCGCTGCTTTTTTTTCTTACGGGAACCAAATTAGCTACCCATTTAGAGAATCACAAAGAAACAATAATCTTAGCGTCGAAAATCTTCTTTACCTCCTTTTCGATCAGCGTCAGTAACCGGGGGTTTATCCATTGCATCTTCTGCTTGAATGACTTATGATTTTCTTTGAGCGGAATGACATGTTGAATTACTTTAGTGTTGTATACCTTCAAATCGTCATAGCTCCATGCGAAAACGTCAGGGAAATCCTTCATGAGCTTGACGTAGTCTTTCCTGACCCCCGAATTGAGTGTTTTTGATAATTTTACCATCTTCGGTTTCTCCTCAGTCCCGATGTTGCATTCTTCCACGTCCTCTGCACTTGCAGTGATCTTGGGATTCTTAGCTACGTCATTTTCGTCAAACAACTTCTCCAACGACACTAACCCTTTCAGAATGATGTTATTTTAAGTTGTATTATGTCCCTTGTTGTGATCTGGTTATGAAAAGGTTCGTCATTATTGCACGCATCCACGCTCCCATCTTTGTGGCATAAGTATTCATTGTCAATGTTAATATTAGCGAACTTGTCGCTCATCTGAAGGAATATTTCTACTTGTTTGTCGTCCTCAAACACCTGCTAGTATTTGATTTTATCAGGCACTGCCGGCCTGTGTTTGAATTTAATCTCGTATTTTTTGTTTGGGAAGATGGCGATTTTGAAAACTGAGGTTGAGGTGGCCAATGCATCGACGATCTGATTTTGCTCCCTTGGGATAGCAGATATGTCATACTCCGAAAATTCCTTGAGGAGGTCCAGTGCCAAGTTTCTGTACGCTCTCAGCCTGGGGTGCTTGGTTTGATATATCCCTTTAACATGGTTTATGACCATTTCAGAGTCTCCATGCACTGCTATCCTCTTTGTGCCTGATTATTTCAACACCTACAAGCTTAGAATCGATGCTTCATACTCGACCATGTTGTTTGTGCATTCAAACGTGAGCTTGTATGAGAATAGCTTTGTTCCCGCTTCAGGGGGGCTTACCCATACGCCAGTCCCGATCCCTTCTTTGTTGACCGAGCCATCAAAACTCATGTTCCACACCCCGTTTTCTGCGCGGTCTTTGGGGTCGACGTACTCTGTAGTTTCCCGCACAGTTTTCTAGTCAGTTGTCATGATGGATGTTGGCTCTTCCTCTTCAAAACTCAGGTCATTTTAGAATATGAAAGAATCAACTTCAGTGTCCATAGAGTATATGGGGTGGTTGTTTGGCCGTGTCTTGCTGCTCACCATGTACTTCAACAACACCTCTCTATACAATCGTCTATCCTGGACAAAAATCGGAATGGTGGCATATGACATGTCCATTTGCAGGTTCCCCTTTAATTTTGCAACCCACGATCTGGACATCAACATGCCAAACTTGGGAGGTATGTCCGCCACTACCATGTCCATTGCCATGTTTTTTGAAGGAATCTGGGCCAATGACACGATTAAGTCTTGGATGAGGCCCAAGCACTTGACTTTCCTCGAGTCAAAAGAGAAAAGGTCCTTACAAGGTATGGTGATGTCCAAACCCAATTCATCCATGATCACCTTTGGCATGAGGTTGTGCGACGCACCATAATCCAACATGGCGTTATGTAGAGTTAGGTCGTGGACTTTTAGACTAACATAGAATGGAGGAACATCCTCTGTATCGCTTGTCTCCTCAACGCACATACCAAACAAAATAGCGAGGTGGTCATCTTGGACATTCAAAGTATCAGGGTTCCCTCCCATTTTCAGCATTTTAATAATTTGCTCCAGGTACTCGCCCTTTCTGATAATCTCATTGAATGGGACAAATATTTTGATTTTAGCCATTTCATGCTCAAAGTTAAAAGGGGGACAAAATTTCTCTACCTCTTTTCCACCTACTTCTCGGCTTGCTTCCTGAGTTTTCTTCGGGACCTCCTCCTTCGACTTCGTCTTCTCTGTCGCATCCTTGGTCGGGCTGTCTGTCCTCGATCGACCTGTGGAAGGGGTGCCTACTGGGGGTTTCCTTACGAGATTAGTCTGTTGAGGCTCGTTGGGCGCTTCCTTGCTCCTGAGGTTATATTTCCTTTGGAACTGCATAATGGCGTTCTGGTAGCCCTTTCTGAACTCTTCAGTCTCCCAGGAAAATGCGTCATCGGTTTTTCCCCTATCCACACATCATCTGTCTCCAACATAGCCTTGTTGTTTCTACTCATGTACCAATCATGTTCACTCTTCGTCAGAAACACGTGCAAATTCTTTTCATCGCAACACTGCATTTCGTCCTCGAGCATCTGATAGAAGGCTTCATCCGCATAGTTGTTTTGGTATGGAGGCCTTGTCTGTTGGTCACCTTGGTCTCTCTGCTCCCTCTGTCTAATCTGAGGGAGTTGGCCCCTCCTGAGGTTTTGATTCCTGGGTTGGGGATCCTGTTGTTCCCAGGCAGCGGGTCTGTTTCCCACAGACATTTTCTCCATTAACTTCTCCATGGTCCTCATAATTAAATCAAAATTTTCGTCCGAGGACCGCAACGTTGATGGCTGCGCGTCTCCCTGGGGCTTCTTATCACCTATGTTGAACCTTTGTTTGATTTTTCCCGACACCATCATATTCACCTTGACTTCGATCGCATTGCTCATTATCGCATCTAGACTTATTGATCTCCTTTCTCTCAATAGGAAGGTGAAATAATTGTTGAAAGAGTCGGCGTTTCACAACTGCATAGCCCGAGAGGCAGCTGGACTTCTGTAGGAATCGAGTTATAAACCCTCATGAAATGGGCTGAGAATTCTTGCACCGTCTCCTCCGACGCCTTCTTCATATTATTGTACTGCGTTAACAACTGCAAGGGGTTCTTCTTGTCTCCCCACCTGGTAATGAAGGTCGTTTCTAATGCGGTGAAGTCCCGAATAGACGCTGGTTGTAGGGATTTGAACCACTTCCTTACCTCTCATGCAAAGCTCTGCGCGAACAACCTCATTTTCACGTTTCCATAGTCTACCTCTTCAAGGTCGACGAAATCATTGAACCGATCCAGATGCTTATGGGTTGAAATGTTCCCTTCAACATCGTAGAGTTTAATTCTCTGGCTATAATTTTGAGGCAAGTCATTCAGTTGGGTTGGAAGAATGAGGGGGGTGAATCTGGCGGCCATGGCTCTGGGAGGATTTGGATTATGAGGGTTATTATTTGATATAAGGGCTTGGAATTTCTTCGGGTCGAAAATTGTTTCTTCCAAGTTGGTTTCCGACTTAGACCTAAATAGGGTTTGCTCAAATTTTTTGTCAAACTCAAGGTCGTCAATGCTTTGCATGTCGTCTTTGGGTAAGGATAAGCTTCTATCCAGGTAGTAGAATGGGTCCGACGCTTGCTCTCTAGTCCTGTGCAGAATCTTCTTGGGGTCGTACACAGGCTCTGTAGGGTTTGGGTCAGGATTTGTTATGGTATAGATCGTCTTAGGAGCCAGGGTTTCTGAATTGCGCTACTTGGTGCTACTGGTCCTTTTGGCTGGAGTCGCTAAGGTAAAATTTTCAGTTGGTACAGATGTTTGTCCCTCTATTACCCTTAGGGGTCAAACTGCAACGCTAGTCATTATCCCAAGGAAAATTTATTCAATTTTGTCCCCGACAACGGCGCCAGAATGTTAGCACTTCGTAAATCTGTTTGGCTGATGAACATAAGAGGAAGGTAATTTTTCAACCAACTTTGAGACCCAAAACTAGCCTTTCGGATATGGAGAGGGCTCTCTCGGGGGGG
>SNQJ01S0035688.1:38390-76176 GCA_010110895.2 Picea sitchensis
TTAAAGTTCACTTTACCACTTATAAAGTGACTTTATGAAAAAGACCCACTTTTAAGTTGTGGACCACATTCCTAGGTAAAAGATTAAAAACCCATAGGAACCACTTGTCCAAGGTACAAATCTTCATTAAAATTCAACACATTTGTCAAAGGTATTCCCTTCCTGACTTTGATAGGCTTTGGGATGATTATATCCAAGAGGAGACTCGAATGGAGTCAAAGGTTGACAAAAAGGATGGTGAAGAGAACCTAGCTCTATTTGGTCAGTCAAATAAGGGCAGAGGTAATGGACCCACCAAGGGTAAAGGAAAGAGTGAGGAGTCAACCTCACAGCTAGGAAAGGACTTGAGTAAAATCAATGCTTCAGTTGTCGTAAGCACAATCATTATGCATCACAGTGTCTAGATAAGAAGGGTAAAGGGAAGCAGCAACAAAAGCAAGTAGCATCCTCTACAGAAACTCAGATGAACGAGTTTGTTGCCAAGTTCGAGAAGGATTTCTCGTTGGTATCTTTCCTTTCTACTAGCATGATTCCGAGGAATGCGTGGTGTGTGGACAATGGGGCATCTCGACATGTGACATCCGCCTGACAATTTTTTTCTAGTCTGAAGAAGCAGAACTCGAAAGCACAGTTGAGCTTGGTGATGATGCCAAGTAGCCAGTAGCAAGAGTTGGTACTATTCCCTTCCAACTCGAGTCAGGTAATTCTTTAGATTTTGACAATGTCTTATTTGTAGTACAGTAATGAAACCAGCCTACTAAATACGAAATTAAAATGCCCCAATGCAAATAAAATTACACACATGGCAGCAGGCCCATAATTTTTCTTGTGCGTCTACAACATATATAAAAATCCATGAATGCAACTCTTCAAGCAAATAACAAACACACAACATTCTAGTAAAAATGTATACACAATAGAATTAACATCATAAAATGTAACATAAACATATTTTAATGGGTGAACCAACTGGCTGCATACAGGGGACGTTCCTCCCATTCATAGGCTTGTTGTTCATTTTCTCTCAACAACAAGACACCTCTGAGTTGGGGCTATGATTCCACAAGGAGGTCTATTCCTCTTGGCTGTCCACTCCATCAAAAAACCCAGGTTCTACTCCAAGAGCACTTCCATCCACCAGCTCTCTTCTCTTCAACCTACACAACCCAAGGAATGGGATCCCCCTTCTCTGCCACATAGTCCCTCAGGCCTTCCCACTTCCCTCTAGGGCTCCAATGCACTCGATTGGCCCAGAATCTCACAATTGGGATTCCATGAACTCTCAGTTGCTCCAAGAGTGCTCACAACAACCTTCTCAAGGCTCTTCAGCCATTTCCTCAACAGGAAAAATACCAATTACAGGCATACAACCTCCATTACAGGCACACAACCCCATTTTGGGCATAATATCAGCCCTCTCATGGTTGTTCTAAACCACACCATGGTCGGTCCTCATTCCCAACACTCAAGTCTCCTCTTGTTGCCCAAAACCAGCATGTACAAACTATCCCAATAACCCATTCGAATTTCCTTTTCTTTTCCCTCGTTTGCTTGACTCTCACTCTTCCCCAAAAGGATTGCTTGACTCTCACACTTCCCCCATGCTTGCTTGTACTCAACCCATGTTGTCATAACTAGGCGAGTTGTGTTAGAATGTGTTAATGATTGCCTAGTGGTCTTAGATTACATGGCTATGGTATTTTGTAATGTTATTCTTCAATAACTCTTTATATTGTAAAAAGGGTTTACCCCACATGCGTCATGGGATTTATTCTCCTTTCACTCTTTCATATATAATAGAGGAAAGGAGGCCCTTTAGAAGTGCAAAGGTAAGAGTGGGAGAGAGGGAGTGGTTTATGGTATTGATCTTTAGCCTGGACCCTATAGGTCCTTAGGCCAAATCATCCATATGGGGATGCGCTCTCTTGTAACATTGGAGTTTTCCTGAGGAATACAAAGACCAACGTTCGTGGATGTTTCCCCGCATTGGGGTTTTACCACATAAATCATGTCTCTTGTCTCTCTTGTCTCTTGTCTCCTTGATTTACTAAATTTATTGATGCTTGGTATAGGAGTTTAGGGCGGTTGGATTTCATTATATGTTATTGCATATTTCTCGGATCTAACATGGTATCAAAGTCGATTACTAAGTTCTTTCTCCTTGCACAAATTCTTATTTGAATTTTTTGCATCGGGTTCAATAGATCTATTCGTTTGAGCCCTCTTCTCTTGTAGATCTATCTTTTTTTCCGGACAACCACTTCAATTTTCACCAGATTTGTGTTGATCTCGCCTTTTCTGAGCCTTTTTCCGCAAATTCGACCTCACCATTGTCTCTGAAATATAGAATTCAACCAAGATTGACTATTAGTTCATCAAAACAACTTTTGTTTGCCTATATTTGAATTAGTTTCCCTAGCTAGCCTAGAAAAATTATTTTTTTCAAAAACCTAAAGTTTTGGGCCAAATTTTAGGTTTGGTAGTTTACCAAGCCTAATTTTTTTACCAAGGCTAGTTTTTCTTACCAAAGCTAGCCATTTCTTCCGAAGCGGATAACTTTTGATCCGAGAGGTCGTTTTGGGTGAAAAAAAAATTGGGAAGTGCGGTTTTTCGTTGCTTAGCCAACTAGCCTCCCCCTCACCTCTCCACGCACCATCCGAACCGTACAAATTCATTTTTTTGTTGTACAATCATGTTTTTTGACAAATTTGCAGGTGCAAGGGGCAGATTTCTCAATTAAGAGGTTATTTGTCTTTTTGGAAGACCAATTTGACTGGTGGGGAGCGATTTCACTCACTAATTTGTACGGTCGCACCCTTTTTTCTTCTATCCGAGCAGTACAGACATGATTTTTGCAGCGACTTGCTTGTTCACATGGCCGGTTAGGTTTTTGGAGGGCCAATATGTTGGTTAGAGGTCGTTTTTCCCTCAGATCCGAGGATTTTTGTGCTTGATCTACCACTCTGCACATACGAACACGTCTGTACGACCATGATTTACCCTTTGTGCATACAACCACACTCAAGTTGCAGATCCGAGTCTCTTTCGGTTCAAGTCGACGTTTCTTGCCATGGCCACATGGAGTTGTCAATCATCTTGCAGATCTGGTGTTTGTGGATCTTAGATCTATTTTGCAAACAGTTCTTTGCCATAGCCACGGTGCTTTGTGACTCTTCTTGCACATCTACAACCTTTCATTCCAATCTACAGTTGGTTATTTCTCTCATTGTTGCAGCAAAGGTTTTGATTTGCTTGTCCGAGATTTGATACTCGTGGTTCATATCTTTGGTTCACTTCTTGTTTGAAGGCCTCCTCACATGTGGATTTATGATCTACTTTTGCAACAACCTCTATACACTCAGATCCGCAGCATCGCTTGGCCCTTGGATCGTTGTGCTCCCGAAGCATTGGATCATTGTTTGCAACAGCATGTTGAGGTTTACCACTATATCTAAGACAGTTTCTTGATGGTAGAAATTTAGTACTTTGCTTGGCACTATGTATTTGTGATGGGAGACCATTTTACATTGCTTATGGTCCATCTACAACACTTGTTGAACTTGATGATCATTGTGCGATCATGTTCAAGTTCCTGATTGAAGCACTTCAATTGGTCGTTGACACTTTTAGCCTGTTGTATCACCTTTCGCTTCATATTTTGCGATCATTCATGCATTTTTGACACAATGTGGCCTTGCTGTGGTGATTCATGCCATTGCTCTTGGAGTTTTTTTTGCAATTTTCTCTCTACTTGCTTCACCTATTCCTCAGCAGTGTGTGTGAAGAGTTTGGAGACATATTGGTTCTGCAGATTCCTACTTTATCTTGAGTTGCTTGGCACTTCATCATTTGCATATCGATGTAGTCATTGTTGGTCATTGCATTGGTTCTTGAAAGTAGCAAATGTCTTCTCCTTGCACCTTATTGAGGACCTGCTTGCTAGCCATTTTGCATTGGTTCTTGACGATAGCAAGTGTCTTCTCCTTGCACCTTATTGGGGACATGGTTGTTGGCCATTTTGCATTGGTTCTTGATGGTAGTAAGTGTCTTCTCCTTGCACCTTATTGAGGATATAGTTGCTAACCATTTTGCATTGGTTCTTGACGGTAGCAAGTGTCTTCTCCTTGCACCTTATTGAGGACCTGGTTGCTAACCATTTTGCATTGGTTCTTGACGCTAGCAAGTGTCTTCTCCTTGCACCTTATTGTGGACCTGGTTGCTAACCATTTTGCATTAGTTCTTGACGGTAGCAAGTGTCTTCTCCTTGCACCTTATTGAGGACCTGGTTGCTAGTCATTTTGCATTGGTTCTTGATGGTAGCAAGTGTCTTCTCCTTGCACCTTATTGAGGATCTGGTTGCAACTTATGGATGGTTTTCTACATTGTTCCACTCAGCATCTTATCCCTGACAACAGCAAAGTTTGAAGTTATCTTTGCCACTTATCCAGGATATTTGAAGTTGTCACTAAGGGGGGATGTAATATAATGCCATCTTCATCTTCAGATTACATTCATCATGTAATGTTTGTCTAGTGGTCACATTTACCATTGTATAGCCTATCATTATGAGGCATTTGTACACACAATGAACCACATTTACCATTGTATAGCCTATCATTATGAGGCATTTGTACACACAATGAGGCATCATCCACATTTCTTGTTGTATAGCCTATCATTATGAGGCATTTGTATACACAATGAGGCATCATTAGACTTGTGATATCTCATATTGGCATGTAACACAACTCCAACTGTGATTCTAGCCCTCTAGTCATCATTAATGGGGAATGTTAGAATGTGTTAATGATTTCTTAGTGGTCTTAAGATTACATGGCTATGGTATTTTGTAATGTTATTCTTCAATGACTCGCTATATTGTAAAAAGGGATTATCCCACATGCATCATGGGATTTATTCTCGATTTATTCTCCTTTCACTCTCTCATATATAATAGAGGTGAAGAAGGCCCTTTAGAAGTGCAAGAGTAGAGTGTGAGAGAATGAGTGGTTTATGGTATTGATCTTTAGCCTAGACCCTAAGAGTCCTTAGGCTAGATCATCCATATGGGGATGCCCTCTCTTGTAACATTGGAGTTTTCCCGAGGAATACAAAGACTAGCTTCCATATATGTTTCCCCACATTGGGGTTTTACCACGTAAATCCCATCTCTTTTGTCTCTCTTGTCTCGTCTCCTTGATTTACTGAATTTATTGATACTTGGTATAGGAGTTTAGACTAGTTGGATTTGATTATATCTTATTGCATATTTCTCGGATCTAACAAGTTGACTCCCTCGCCCAACCACTTACATGAATTCAATGATTGAGTGTCTAATAAGTCAAAGGGAGGATTAGATGGTAACAATGCATTAGGGGAGGATTAGATGGTAATAATGCATTATCTTTAGCCCCCTCCCTTGTGGAATCATAGCTCCCCGTCGTTAGCGTCTCGCTTGTACGCAGCCAGCGATTATTATTTTTATTAATTATTTCAATGTACAAAATACATAGTTCGGCCCTCAGTCGTATTAATCAATGTGGGTTGTTCAACCCAAACATATCGGCTCACCAACCTAAATTGCATTTATACAATTATATTATAAATTGCAGGGATTAAAACTGGGGATGTTACATGTACCAGGTCTCAGGAAGAACTTGCTTTCAGTTTTGGTTAAGGAGGATAAGGGCTTTGTAGTAGAGTTCAAGAACCAGCGAGTCCTCATCGGACCGAAGGAATCTAGCCCAAATACAACTCAGGGAATAGGGGTTAAAGAAGGTAATTTGTACAGGTTGCAAGGTGAACCTGTTTGAGCCTTGGTGCATAACAGTGACAGCTTGTGCGAGTTGTGGCACAAGAGGATGGGGCACCTACATCACAGGGCATTGCCTATTTGAGAGAGATAGTCACAGGTTTTCCAGAATTCAGTATTGAGCAGCATTGTGTATGTAGATGATGCATGCTTCACAAGCATGCCAAGGTTGTTTTCCCAAGCAATGAGCATAGGTCTAAGGGGATTCTAGACCTAGTACATTCAAATGTTTGTGGACCGATGTTAGTAGTGTCAATGACATGAAGCATGTATCATGTTTCCTTTATCGATGATTTCTCTAGCAAGACTTGGATCTACTTCTTAAAGACCAAGGATGAGATCTTTAGCAAGTTTCAAGAGTTCAAAGTTCTAGTTGAAAACTAGACAGGGAAGAAGATCAAAGTCTTAATATCAGACAAGAGGGAGAGTATACCTCCAAAGAGTTCAATGGTTTCTGCAAGGAAAGAATCAAGAGGGAGCTGACAGTTTCGTACAACCCACAACAAAATGGGGTTGCAAAATGGAAGAATCGATCCATCATATGGGTTGTTGAGGCCATGATACATGACCACGACCTACCCATGTTTCTTTGGGCAGAGGCATGTAACATAGTAGTCTACATCCAAAACTGGTGTCCTCAAAAGATCTTGGAGGACAAGACACCAAAGGAGGCATTCACTGCTCTGAAGACAGAGGTGGGTCATTTATGCATCTTTGGTTGTCCAATTCATATCCATGTGCTAGTGGAGAAGAGGACCAAGTTGGAGCCCTCTAGCGGGAAGGGTTTGTTTGTGGGTTACAATGAGACTTCAAAGGCTTACAGGGTCTATATTCCAAAGCAAAGGAAGATGGTAGTAAGAAAGGATGTAAATTTTGAGGAAGACTTTGCATCCAAGAAGTCTCATGACCCTACTCTAGTGGTAGAGGATGAGGAGCAAGAAGCTCGAAGGTTGAGCCAGGGTCACCAGTGATTTTCAGGGCAATACAACAACCTTCAGGTGAAGAGGGGGAGACAAGAGCCCCTTCCACTTTTGTTAAGAGACCTCGATGGTTCAGTCAAACATTGAGGTATACTTAGGAGCATGTTGAGACTCCTAGGAGAACATTCAGACAGTAGACCTCCAAAAAAGTTTCTAAACTATATGACATTGATGAGTAGCATTCTAGATTCTGAGCCTTCCAGTTTTTAGAAGGAAACAAACCAGCAGGTATGGCGGGATGCCATGGTGGAGGAGTACACCTCCATCACAAAGAATCATGTTTGGGACATAGTGCCAAGACCAAAGGGGAAGTCGATTGTGAGTTCCAAGTGGCTCTACAAGGTCAAGCATGTAGCAGATGGTAGCATTGAGAAGTTCAAATCAAGGTTTGTGGCGAAAGGGTTCTCCCAGAGAAAGGGAGTGGACTACAAGGAGATATTTTCTCCAGTCGCCAGGTACACTTCCATTAGAGTAGTTATGTCCTTGGTTTCATTTATAGGATGGAGGATAGATACATCAAATGAAAATGTGAAGACAACTTTCCTTAATGGGATCATTGAGGAAGAAGTGTATATAGAGCAGCCTCAAGGCTTTGAGGTAAGTGGGATGGAATCCCATGCGTGTAGGCTTAAGAAAGCCTTGTATGGACTCAAGCAAAAGATCAAGAGCATGGTATTCCAGAATCAATGGATACTTGCAGAGTATGGGATTCACCAAAAGCGAAGCAGATGCTAACTCATATTACATATTTGTTCAAACCAATCTGCTCATTTTGGTGCATTTATGTAAATGGCTTGTTTCTAACAAGCGTAGAGAAGCTCATTGCAAGGTGCAAAGCAGACATGGCAGTTGAGTTTAAGATTAAGGACATCGACCTGATGCATTACTTCTTGTGTTTGGAGTTTTGGCAAAGACTAGGCCAAATTTTCCTTGGGCAAGGTAAGTATGCAATTTAGATCCTGAAGAGGTTTCGGATGGAGGACTGCAAACCTATGGCTACACCCATGATCATTAATTTGAAGAACGTGACAACTTCGTATTCAAAGTTGGTGGATCCCACATTGTACAGGCAACTAATAGATTGTTTAATGTATTTGGTCAACAAGGCCAAATATATGTTTTGCAGTGAACACCTTGAGTTGGTTCATGGTGGAGCCAAGGCAGGAGCATTGGGTAGCAGCAAAACATGTGCTTGGGTATTTGAGGGGCATAGTAGAGTATGGTCTAAGATATCTTGGAGACAGTGAAGTGAAGTTGCAAGGGTATACAGACTGAGATTGGGCAAGCAATGCCACGGAGAAGAGCACCTCAGGGTGTTGCTGGCTTGGGACCAATGATGATATACTAATTCAGCAGGAAGCAAACTTTTGTGGCACTTAGCTCAGCAGAGGCAGAATACATGGCAGCCAATATGGCTAGTTGTGAGGCCATCTAGCTTCGTAAGTTACTTGCGGGATTGTTTGATCGAGAGTTGGATCCCACGATCATTTACTATGATAATCAAAGTTGCATCAAACTCTCTGAGAATCTAGTGTTTCATGATAGGACCAAGCATATAGAGATCAGATATCACTTCACACAAGACAAGGTTCAAATGAGAGAAATGAAGCTCCAGTATATTCGCACGGATCAGCAAGTAGCTAATATTCTGACCAAGCCCTTGGCAAAAAGAAAGTTTGAGGCATTCAGAGACGGCTTGGATTGGTGCAGAATTCCTTCCTCGCTAAGAGGGAGTGTTGAGAATTATAGCTCAAACAGGAACTTCTGCACAAGTTCTGTGTGAACATGCGAGAAGTAGTTCAAGATGTTTTCAAAAAGTAACTTTTGAAAAGTAATTCTATTTTTGAAAAGGAAATTCTATTTTGTAATTCACTTTAGTTAAAAAGTGAAAGTCTTATTTTTAGCAATTGAGTCTAAAAAGTGTATTTGATGCATGCATGACTTAGACTAGGAGTAATCTCATAAAAACATTAGGGTTTTGGTCTTAGCTAAAACTATAAAGACAAGTCAAGATAGAGAGTTAAAACACAGATGAATTGTTGAGCAGGTTGAGAGACTAAGAGAGAGAGAGAGGGCAGGTAGCTAGGGAAGAGGCATTTCAAAGCAATGCGCAGCTTGAGGCAACAGTTCGTACAATTCTGTATAGTCATACGGAAGGCCATACAGTCGTATAGGCAGTATTGTACGGATCCATATAGTCGTATGGATAGATTCGTACAGTGGTACAAACAAGCCGTACAACAATTTTCTGCTATTTCTGGTTTTTTCCAGCACGTTGTACCTTTCAGTCAGACTATACAAGCTTAGTTCAAGGTGATTTCAATAACCGTGCAACTGCTAGTTTTAAGCAGCTTGTGGAGATTTCCTTGTAAGTTTTTCGAAGGAATGAAGAGCTAGTTTTGAAGGAGTAATTACATATGTATGTGTGAAATTGATTTTATACTTCCGCTATTTAATTTCCAGCTATTGTGTGATTAATATTATGGTCTAAAATTTAATTTCAGCATCAATTAAATTCAGCGATTACTTGTTTAAATGAGATCATAAGGACTTTCATCACCTAGGGCTTGGGATTTTCACATTCTAGTGATGCGACTTTGTCTTGGAGGAGATTGAGGGAACGGCCTTCATATTATATTGTTTCCCTCATACGTGTGGAGGCGAGGAGGCTCAAATGCTAGCCATTTCACCTATTTTTGGCATGCTTATGCCCTTATCTTGTGGAACGCTCCTCTCTTGGAGTATTTTATTCATTTGTTCAAATATGTTGACTTGTCAATCACTCATTTAGGGGAGGCATTCCACTACTTGAGCTCTCTCCTTGCTTGGATGTTGTACATGTGGCATTAGTCCACCATATTTTATTGATTGTTTGACTTGTCCTCTCTAGTTAGTTGGAGGATAATGTTGGTTTATGTTTTCCTAGGGTTTCATGGAGATATTATTATTTTATTGTGGAGGTTGTTGAGCCTAAACTCTATATATTGAAGGCTCCTCAATTTGTAATGGTTGTAGAAAGTGCTAGTAACTTTGGAGATCATTTTGCTCAATATTATTGTCAAAGCTTTGTGGAATGAAGGGTGTTGCCTTGCAAATGTGACACTTATTCATGGAGCTATATTGTTGAAGATTGATGTGGATGTTTGCTTGATGAAATTCGTCTTTGAGGCCTGTTATCCACCAAGTTGCACTAGAATGGACTTCCAATGAGCCGCCAAAGATTGAACATTTTCATGTTCAAAATTCAGAGTTCAAAAGTTCAATTAGTCAATAAGACCAACCTTTTTCACATTTTCCATACCCTCCAGGGAATTGTAATAAGAGATGTTGCATGATGAACTTGTAAAAGGTCTTAGCCACCTTTGACTTAGGCATGAGTTGTTACTCTGGAGTGTTTTTTTTTTACTTATTAATTATATTTTGTTGTTTAAAAGCAATTTATAATTTCTGAGTTTTTTCACTCAATTTCTCCAAAACTGGAGTATATACTCATGGTTAAGCCTTAGCATGGATCTAAGCCTAGTGTCTAATGTATATTACCATGCTAAACATCCTTCTAAAGTCTTATGGAAATGTGTTAAGTCCCCCTTAGGTTTTTTTTTAATTTTCAGTTAATTAAAAAATTTCCGCAAAACGGGAATTTTTAATTAAAAAATAAAGTTATATTAAAAAGGTGGGTACTAGGAGTCCTCCTATGCCTTGGGGATGCTCATTTTTGGACCTAGAGCACCCAAAACCCAAAAAAGACATAAAAAATCAAGAAAAATCAGCAAAGGCTATTTTTTGGGAACATGTGAGGGACATGTTTTTAGTCAAATCTTCCCCACTTGAGATGAATAAGGCAATGTGGCACTCTTTGATGAGTTAGGAGTGAGTTCTAGCTTATTTTGCATGAGTTATGAATATTCTCCATTGAGAGGTGCGCCCCTCTTGAGGAGAGGTGGCGCATTCCAAGAGAGGGTTGCCTACCTCTTGAGAGGTGGCGCCCTCCCCTTTGCTCCCAAGCTCACACTTATCACATATTTAGTAAAGGGAGATGTGGCAGCCATTTGATTACCACTTGGCTCACATCCTCTTCCACATGGTGCACCCTCCCTCAACACTTGGTGCTCCCTCCTTCATTGGGAGTCTTCACCCACTTGCTATTTATACAAGCTTGCCTCCCATTGCTAACTAGTTGGAGTTTGGGGATCTTGCTTGTGGTTGACCGTTGTAGCTATTTGTAATACTTCTATTTTGGAATAAAGAGACTTTGGAGGTCAAGAAGGTGTGTTATACATGTGTGTGGATGCTTGATGTCATCTGTGTTTAATCTATGAGGTAATATTTGCCTAATTTCTTGCTTTAAGTTTGTTAATTTGGCCTTTGGAAGGGTGCTATCATCCAGTAGGATAGGATTTTATCTAGCTTTGTTGTTAAATCCTATTGTTCATTTATATTTAGAAGCTTTGATGTGTATGCATGTTTCGGTTAACTAACACACGCTTCAAGTTTATTTTGTAGGTGACACCAATTTTCTTTAACAAGTTTTGTTGCAAGATTTTAAAGCTTATAGGTTCTCATAGCTTGGAGTGGTGATGAAACTTGTTTGTCTCTTCACAACTTCAAGGATCTAAAGACTTAGTCCCTCCTTAACTCATCTAAAGACTCCATTGCCCAAGGGTTCCAAGGCCACAAGTTTCTTCCTTCTCTCTTTCTCAAAAGAAAATCTAAATTTTGGTTACTTTGTTGCAAAATGCAAGTATCTTAGATCTATCTTTATTTCAAATTCTGAATATTTAAGTGTACATGCATAAGATAAACTAGATCCAAGTTTGTACTTTCAAGTTTTATCTAAATGCTTAGATCTAGCATAGGAAAAGTCTCCTCTTAGCATGTTTTTCTTTCAAATTTTTTAGAAGTTAAAGGGTAGTTCTTTTCTAAAAGCTTTCACTTTCATATTCGGCAATTAGTGTGCCTTCACATTGCTGTTTTAAAACAGCAAACAAAGACCCTAAGGAGACAAGCTCTTTAGCTTGCTCTTCTTAGTTCATTTTTGTTCATTTTACACTAGTTTTACTTAGTCAATTTTGGGGCTTTCCTACTAATAACCAAAGACACTTCCAAAGTGTTTTTGGCCATCTTTTGTCATTGTTTGCTTGTTGTTTTGTGCAGGTTTGCGAACAGATAAGAGGAAATTATGTCCATTTTGGGCGAATCTGGAGCATCCGGGACCCCTGGGGGCACCCCTTTCTTCAATAAATACTTGTAAAACATTGTAAAGACTTGTGACCCCCCTAATGAATGGTCACAAGTCGCTCCCATAAAGAGTTGTGTAATTTCTTTAATAAAATCAGTGGGGCTACAAGCTCCCACTCTTCATCCCCCCTAGGGGGAACGGTGTTTTTGGTGTTTGTTTCAATTTTGCAATTTAGCTTAGATTCATTTTTCACAACTAAGGATAAGCTAAAATTAATCTTTCAATTCATCACAAAGCACTACAATCTCATATAAACAATAAAGTTAAAATAAATCTTCACAATCTAGATTAGATTTCATTTTGCAAAAGTAGAATACTAATTGCTAGTTAGTTTTCATTTATGCAATTTCAAAGTTGGAAATAAACAGTCTCATCAGCCCCTCGCAAAAGGCTGGTCAGTGAAGACTTTAGTAATTAGAAAACATTTCTCTTTCAGTACTTTGTTTTATTGTTTAAAATTAACAACTTCCCTCAGCTCCCAGTGCAGTTCCTAACCCTTTCAGTTGCGAGCTTGTCTCGATCTTCTAGAATTAAATTTCATACACGCCGAGCTAGTCAGTGGTGATAGATTAATTAGGGAAATCCTAAAGGAAACTTTGCTTTAGTGGAAACGTAAGAGAGTCTGTGTAAGATATCTGGCAGGAACTTTGAGATCTAGGTTCTCCCTGTCGGATCTCCCACATTCTCTTGAACTTGTGTGCAAAATCAAAGGGACCTCCCTGTTGGATATTCGACAAGCGCAACCTCCACTTTAGGGACTTTTTCTGAAGGGCCAAATCTAGTTCAGACAAACACTTTATTTTCCATGCAAATAAAAATTATCTCATTAACCTACCATCAATAAATCCTAATAAAACACATGATCTACATTGCCCATGATACCTTTAAGGCACTGGTCTCATTTATACATTTGCAAATCCATATGCTTCAAATATTTTATTTCAGTCATTTACTTTGAAGCCAATTGATTTTACTTGCATCTAACATTTGTCTCAAGTATCATTTATGCAAGTATATGTTTTATGTATCTTGTGGTGAATAATTGATTTGTGTATGCTTTTGTTTTATATTGGTTAATGAAAGTTAAACTCCTAGATTCAATTCTTGTACTTAGATAAGTTTCAAGCCTTAGTGTATTTGTTAGAGACTACCCCCTTGGCTTCGCTAGGAGTTGGCCTAGACGGAGGAGTTGAGGATTAGGTGACAACACCTTAACTGTCACTTGCCCCCAAGGACACACCGAGTGGATTGAAGATTTCTTCCACGTCTCTCAGGTGTGTATAAGGCAGCAACAAGGCCAAAGGAGGAGTATGTCTCCTACATTGGAAGTAACTAGGTGTGAATGTTCCCTTTTCTCTCTAGTTTCTTATGTGTTTTGCTCATGGAATAAATCTGGATGCATCTATCACATATAGGAGTTGTTTTTGGTTTCCTTCCTTGAATAAACTATCCTCAAATCATTTTCTTGAAGGTACATCTCTTAGAGAGTCCATCCTTTTTGAATTTCTATATTAACTTTCAGCCATATTGGGACCTTTATAGCATGCTTTTGCAGCCCCAGTAGTCCTAATAACCTTGTTTGATCAGCCATCTAAGAGGGCCCATTTGACCCCATTTACCCAAGCTGGAAATTAGGCACTTGTCCTTCCCTTTCAAACACCCAAAAACTCATAAAAAATAAACTTTTATTTCTGTTTTGCAATCTGAAGCATCCTAACAGACCGAGAGATTTATTAATAGTTATATAAATAATTTAACAACAATAATGATATATATGCACATAGAGATCTATCTATTGAAATTCGAAACCTGGATATCTGACCACTTCATTCTATTCAGGAATAGATATCATTGAATCAAACATGTTCTTGACATATTGTTATTTGGTACCATATTCAATTCTTTAGGCTTCTATTGAATAGAAAAATAAAAGATGTTCAGTCATCTTCTTTATGTATATGAAATATCCTCTAGATAATGAATATCAAAAGAAAAAGAATTGGATGATATATTATGAACCTATATGACTGAATTGGATGACACATTATGAACTTGTGGCTTTAATTTCTAGGAAAAGCAATTGCTCTTCAGATTGGCACAATCGTCATTAAGAATAAAAGTTACCCACTTACAAGGTTCAGCCTCACTTTGGCCCTTGATCATAGTCACCCACTTACAAAGTTCTGCAATTGCCTTATTTTCAAAATGTGCATACAAAATGTGCATGACTATGGTACTAGTGGCAGATCAGGTTCAATGATGACCTTTTAATCCATGAAAGGCTAGTCTTCTTTAACGTGACAAATAAAACAAATGGCAGGTCCACTGCATGGGGATGTGATTCTATCTGCATGTGAACATAGAGGGAAACTGTTGATATCCACCAGAAAACCAATGACCTTCTCTCTGAAGGCTATGTCCAGACTAGGAGACCAATCTGCAACCCTCCTGCTTAAGTCTGAAGAAATCTGACTAAGCTAATACTAGAAATTCTATTTGAAAGGGGAACATTCACCTCAAAACATCCCATGGAAAATTAAAACTTTAAAAAATTCATTAAAGTAAAAAGCACATCCTCCTCGAATCATCATCTTTTGGTCAGAGAATCTACATCTGGTCTTTGCAGCAGTGAGAAACTAAACTAACGGTTAAAATTGGTGGCAGACAATCAGGAACGAGAGGAAATACCATTTCTTACACATACTAACAAGTAAGAACATATAAACATAAATTAGTTTCAAAGTAAAATTCCAGAAATAAAGGGGCCACATTCCAATGACAAGCAGTCGTGCTCAGAGCCACTGGTTTGTCTTTATGTGAAAAGATTTGCAATATAAGGAATTATATGTATTATTGCAGGTATGGAAAAAGGGATAAAAACATGAATTCAATATCAATCTTAGGACATTAATGCTTCGGTCATAAAGAATGAAAAAAGAGTTCATAAATCTGTTTATAGAAAATATGTAGCTTAGTTATCAGTTACAGAGTTATAAATTGTTTCCATCTATCACATTTCGATATCAACAACATACCGTAATGGTTGACGTTGGTTTAAAAGCAAGTCTCACTTTTATCATCTCGCCATTAGATATCCCACCCTGTTAAAAACAATCAATAGCTATAAATTTCTTATAAAACTCGATACATGGAAAATTGAAGAACACCTGATACCCTTAATGTACTGTGGAAATACCTGTATGCCACCTGATCTATTAGTTCTGGTCCTAATATCTCCACTCTCATCCATGTAAAACTCATCATTGTGCTCACTGCCAGTAATTAGAGTTCCTGAAGAAAATGGGGCATCACAACTAAGTCAATAAGATTTTGGAAGCCTGCAGCTGGTAGGCATCATGATTCTCAAACCCTCGTCTCAGAAAAGAAGAGTATACAATATGGAAATTATGTAAAAATTAATTTCTACAAAGCTACCTGCAAACCCACTGCCAATTTCAAATCCTTTGGTAGCAGGCAAGGACATTAAAGCCTTTGCCAGCTCTGCTTCAAGCTTGTCAAATACTGGTGCACCAAGTCCCTGAAGAATGCAAAATTATTACTAGCAACAGAACTACCAAGAATAGCCTTGCAAAGGTTTGCCTCAATATTTATCAATTTTCAAATGAATCAAAACAAGAATGATAGAAGTAATTCAGGAAAAACATAGTTCCTGGCAATGATGATTGCAGTTACATACCCTTGGTACATTCCTTACAATGCAGGTAACAACCCCACCAACCGAATCACCTTTTGTTCGAACATCATCTATAGCAGCTATCATCTTCTCGGCATAAACAGGATCTGGGCACCTAACAATATTGCTTTCTACCTGCAAAAGGTTTCAAAGTGAAATAAAGGTTAGAATTTACAACCAAAACGGGGTTAAAATTAATATAATCCCAAAATTATTCTGGTGTTGAAATTCAAAGATAATTTTAATTTAACAGCATAATATAATCCAAGATTAAGCTAAAAGCTTCTCCTCAATATAACCAAATCTTGTAAGATCGATAATAACAAATATTCCAGGCCTTATCATTTAGCGAAATAAATCAGAATTCATGAAATCCATTGGCACAAATTGAAAATTAACAGGTTTAGACAAAATCCTCCCCTAGAAACTTCATTTTCAGATCCTAACATGTAATTAACCAAGCTAGTTAATTTTGTATTGTACCTCAGCCTGAGTCAATGTGTCATGATTAACAATGCCATCTGGGAGAACCTCTTTATGAACCTGTGAAACGTATGCTAGAACCTGTAAATGCAGAAGAAAACAAGTAAACAACAAAAACACCTTATAGCATTTTACTCCCCAGGGAATCCCATATCCAAGACGTCCCTCATCCATTATCCTGAGTGCTAATATACTCCTCCCAATACAAATACTTATCCTAAGAAGACGTCAAAAGATCTGTATTCACATTTAACACAACCAAAGTCATGTGGCTTGTATTTGTGATGCAACAATGAAATTCAGATAATCATCCATGCAAACAAATATGATAACATTTCCCATTACATTTGGCAAACAGAATTAAGCAGATTTTGATAAACTTCATATATTCAAACAAAAGACAATAATATTTTTTATAACTTCAACTTTGATCCAAAAAAATGTCAAGACTGAAACATGTTAAGCATCATATATTGTTCAAAAACATGTTCCTAGATACATACATACATACATAAATGCACACATGCACATATAGACATTATTATATTAATTTTTTTAAATTTAAACAAATAAAAACAAATTTTAATGATTTTTTCACGAATTTTATATAAAAGCCTGCTTGGCTGATTAAATTTGCCGTTAAATTCACCAGTGCATGAGATTAATGAATTTCAATTCTTTACCCCAAAAAAAACGGCCAATGCAGTGACTAAGAACACAACCACCATCATATTAAAACTGAACTATCATGCTTTTGCAAAATACATCTGTAGAAGGGAAGATAAGATACAGTAAAAAGTAAGCCAATGGGACTAGAAAATACAATGAGTCACATAAAAAATGTGGAAGTGCCAAGACTAGTCTTGAAAGCTCAAAGATAAAGAGATACAAGTGACACCGAAAGAAAAGTGAGTAGGAAAAGGTGAACCAAGAAGGAAAATTGTAGAAATCCTGACTCCACACTAGATATAGAGGAGGGAGCAGAGCCATCCTCATCTCCATCATGAAAGTACCAATGCAAAGACCCATAATGTCCTTTGCAGAATGCCCGAAAATGGGAGGGCTTAGCTAGGTGATCATGGGAGGAGCAACGTGGAGGTGGTCAGCCAAACCTCTCCTAACATTTGAGGCCGGAGAGAAAAATCTAGTGATGGACATCCGGTTGATTGATATGGGCACAACTCTGCACTAAAAGCGGGTACCTCTTTGTGGCCTTGTGAATGTAGTTTAATACCAATAGAAGGAGACAATGTGCAATATCTCAGTAACCTACTATCATCTATGTTTGGGGCTAGGGGATCTACATGGTGCTTACCACCTCTAATCACTGAGATAGGCTACGAAGAGATCAATTTGGTGGACAAGGTCTACATAAATCTTGTAAGGTCTATCGTCTGTGTAATTGCCTCGCATATGTAGAGAGGCAAACATTTCTAATCTTAATAGCAAAAGAAGATGGCAAGGGACCTCCAAAATCACAATATAGACTTAATTGATGGTATAGAAAACAATGTCTCGATGTGGACTTAATTAAAAGCAATGTCGCAAATATCTTCAACTCTCCCGATATTTTCCAAGATTTCCGTATTGCCATTTTTTTTTAGTTTTTCCAAGTTTTTCAAGTCCAAGTTTATGTTTGCCAATATTTTCCCCAACATTTCCAATAAGTTTACTTCCCGACCCTCAGCAATATAATCCCCAAAATTATATTTGCAACATTAATTACAATAGACTTGCACAATTATAGAAATACATCAAAAAGAACTACAATTGACCCAATCTGAACTTTATATTTACTTGGTAAAAACTCCATCTTCATCTCATCAAATTCACCAATAAAGCTTTGCTTTTGTGCATAGGTTTATCACTCAACATCCAAGAAAAGGCCACTAAAGTATATCTGAACTGCTCAAAGGTGCTCATACGCAACTATAAAAGAGAGTTGTCAACTTGTAATTTACTTATGTATATCATGCTTAATTTTCCATGAAGTTACCCCTTAAATTTGGGGTTTATGAGGTTGTCTGACAGATTTTGGCTTTCTTTCAAAGATATTCTCACTTTTTGTTTTTTATTTTCCTACTATTTATGTTTATTTATGTGTTTTCAATAAACAGAAAAACCTATAAGGTAAAGCTATTAAGTTATTGAATAACTCGAGGCTATGTCAGAGAACTAAATAGAGTAAACAGACTACATGCTCGCACAATTTATGTTAATAGGACAACACAAATAACAAGATTCATAACAATCTATGTTGTAAGAAATGTCCCCCAAGCCCACGTACCAGTCCCTGAAACGGCCGGAAACTCAGAAACGGGTACAAAACGGCTTGGAAGCGCCACCAGCCATACCGTACAACATTTCCCAATTTGGAAATGTCGTACGGTACAGCCAGCAGCATTTCCAAGTGGTTTCGATGAAAACCAAGCCGTTTCTGCATCCTTTTTATTGCTATGTGGGCCCGTCCAAGTGCCCATGAAGGGCACGGGACCCTTAGGTGGAAAAACACTTATTAACCACTAATAAACACATCTAATCACTCCACATTTATTTGAAAAATAGAAAATTTAGAATTCTCAAGAAACCCTAACAGATTCTTTTTTTCGATAAGAAATCACTTCATTCACTCATTGTTCACACTTTCTTCAGCTCTAGTTCTATTTTTAGGATATGCAATTGTACTAGATATACACACACATCACGTTTCCCCTGACGTACCCATTTTGGAGGGGTCATGTTTCCAAGCGTTCCCATTTCAGAAACTTTTAGACGTTTCCATGTTTCATGCAACTTAGATAACAATGTAAATAATGATTTTATTTTCACTAATCAACACAATGATCAATGTACATATACCCAAGTGAGTATTGTTATCACTCAAAGTTATCCCTTGGAAAAATTCCCAAGGGTGGTCGAATAACAAGAAAAGTACTCCACTCTGAAACTAGTGCTTGCCTTGCTAGTTTCAGCCTTTAGGGGGTGTCCCTAAGAAAAACATAGGACTTGGAATTCAGATTTTTTTAAGAGAAACCAGTGCCAAATTCAATGGATGATACATAAGATAAGATAAGATAAGACAAGTTTATTAATGTCCAACAAATGACCAAACTAGGTCAATAGCACTGCTCAGTATATAAGTGGTGATACAAAGTGGGAGTGCGAAAGCCACTCCTATAAAAGAAAAGAAACTAATCCATATGATCTAAGCTCAACTATCTCAATGTCAAAAAGAGATACAATGCTATGGGGTAAACCGTAAAGTACATGGGAAAGAGACTTGGGGCTCCAAATGCCTGCCGTTAGACGAAGGAGAGGGGAGGTCCTCCTCTGAAGTCAAATGGGCAACTCTCCTACCATCCAAGGCCAAAGGAAAGAATCTTTGTAAAGAAGGTTGGTTGGAGGAGTTGGATCTGGCCCAAGTGATGTCTATCTGTCTGGAAGAGGTGAATCTCTATCAGGAGCTGGTGGTAGGGCACTGCCTACTGGTCAAGTGTAAATTGTCCCAAGACCTTAGACGAAAATTTTGCATGGGCCTCCCTACCGGGCATCGCGTTGCCTCCAGGGATCTAACAGATCTGGGAGCTGAAAAGGTGTTGCTCATTTTCTCCAATCAAATAGAGAAAAGGGAACTTGTGTGGAATTTCCCATCCGAGCTATATTTCTCAACAAAATTGACACATAAAACATGTAAAACAAGAAGTAGAGAACCATCCATGATGGAGTCTGGGAACAAACTCTACCTCAACAATCCAGTTCCTTAAAGTTTAAAGTTTAAACAACTCAAGGATGCTGATGAGGGCATAATTGATAGGTGTCCAATATGTCTGCAGTCCTTGGATAAAGAGTTTTCCCTAGATTTAGATACCACCAAGGACAATTCGAATAAATGTGCAAACTCTTGGATTGGACATTTTGATAACATGCATTGTCATTATTTTTCATGTCTTCCACTAGTATTCCATTGCTTCGTTTTGTTGGTGTAAATAGAGGATGGCTACATGTTGATGGGTTTAGAGAACTTAGATGTCTTAAGTTCTCTAATTAAGGTATCAACTAAAGCCAACTTAATATTTGGTATTGCCTAAGCCACATGCCTAAAATTGGGCATGGTAAAATTCATGAGTTCAGATCCTATGGCATAGTTTCCATTCTGGAAACAATTATTCTGCTCAGCTGCTAAGAATAACTAAAGAAAAAAAATTATTACCTCCTGACAATATCAGTACACATCTCAACATGATATTGTTTACCACATGCCTATCATGAGTCCTTTAATGATTATCTATAGCCATTTTCGCGTAAATACCAACAGAGGAAACAGTTTGACATAGCAGTCACAGCACTGCTTGCAATAATTGGAAATTTCTGCAACTCAAATGAGGTATTCCACACAATATTGTTTTTTGTAAATTTAAAGTTCAACTAATTAATCTTTATGGTATCAGTGGAGAAATGTTTCCAGTATTTAAAAATGTCTAGTTCATGTAGGGGGAGCAAAAAAGTATACAAGAAGCCTCAACATATTTCTGCAAATTGCAATACTGAAAGTAGTATGACCGTACCTCAGTCCCAGCTTTTAGCTCAAGTATCTTCTTTGCCACAGCCCCGGCTGCCACTCTTCCAATTGTTTCCCGTGCTGAAGATCTGCCACCTCCCTGCATTTTATAGAAATGCAGTCATAACACATAAATCGCCGAAGTTGTACATTTAAAAACAAGAAACATTTAAAGAGAGGCATACTACTCAGCAAATAGGCATGCTGAAGTATACCTGAACTGAACGAACACCATATTTGAAGTCATATGTGGCATCCGCATGAGATGGTCGATATGCTAATGACATTTCACTGTAATCCTGTCAAGTTCAGTGAAATGCAATCAAGAAAGAGTGGATTTGGACTTTCAAAAACTCATGTTCTTTAAACAACTATGTCCATTACTTTGTAAAACTCAATGCCAAAATATATGATACAATCCTATTCTCTATTCAGAGCATCAACTCTGTAACCAGGCACTCACGATGTTAGTAGACATAATCATCATAGAGTGAATTGTCTCCAAGAACTTTAATGTTTTATCCAATTAGTTATCACATTACTATAACCACATATGGGTACACAAGTCAGAATATACATGGTTAGACTTACCAGGACCACATATACATGGATAGCATACACTATTTAACTTGGCTACCAAGCCATAGGGCTTACATGTGTCAACAGCTAAACCTTTAATGCTAAATAGTAACATTGCACTACTGCCAATGCCTGGTAGGAATTACCCATCCACTAGATTTCACCCTCAATCCAAGCAAAGTAAAAATGCAAGGCTCCCAAATACTTAGAGACTTACAGATAATCCTCCCTAAAAGAACTAAACATATGTTATGCAGGGATATGTCCATGAAGGCAGGTCGCATAGCCTCCATATTTCTTCCCTATACTAAGGGATGCCATCTAGGTATGACAGATGGGGCAGACATGGTGAATTTTACTAACCAGCTAGCCCAAGGCAGGTTGAGAATGTCTCTACTCATCCATAATTGGTAAAGGATATCTCCATCATACCCAGTTCATTTAATAGACAGCTGAGCGGTATTCAGGTGCAGCCAGCCATCCTCAGCAACCTACAGGTGGGTTATCCGGTTTTAGGAGGAAAAACAGTTTCTTTTAGATTTTAACATTTTATTTCAACACTTATCTAATTAATTATCTGTATACACACGCACCCACATTTAACTTATGCATTGAACAGAGAATCATAAATAGATGCTTAATATATGTATAATTTTGTGTTACAGTTCTGGCCACCTGCCATCCTTGATTAGTTGTCCCCAGTTCCCTCTCTCTAAATTTTCCCTAGTCCCCAGTCATGCCGGAACCTAACCTTGTCTCCATATGCTGCCAGGCCAGCATCTACAACATCTGATGCTGCTTAGAGACTCATTAGGAATCCTTAATATCATGTAGAGAGAAAAATTGGCTAGCATTCACATCATCTCAAACTACCTCGAGATTTGGCAAAGATTTGTTCCATGATCTGTAAAGATACAAAGTTACAAATCCCTTCACCTGGTTATTAATGAAATATATATATCTCAAACTACCTCGAGACTTGGAAAAGATGTGTTCCATGATCCGTAAAGATACAAAGTTACAAACCCCTTCACCTGGTTATTAATGAAATATATATATATATATATATATAGAGAGAGAGAGAGAGAGAGAGAGAGAGAGAGAGAGAGATTGCTAACTCTTGATCCTAGCTTGACCATGGACCATAATTCCCCCAGTGAACTTCAACTAATCATATCATCCTACAATCATAAATGATAAAGACAAGGCATAGCCAAAACTAAGAATAAAAACACTACATATTGTGATTAGTCAACATATTAAAATCATATCTATAATTGAAATTAATAACATGTGTGTGTAGTTCAAACTTCAAACAGCTTACATTAATACAAGCATTATTGTTTACACATAATCAAAAAAGTGCAAATATGGAATTTGTCATAGTTTCACCATAACCGATTCTTAAAACACAACTGTTCATATTTAATATAGGAAATAGTTATACCAATGTTTTGCCTCTATAAACCTCCCAAATCGAAGTTCTAATGCCTTCCAATCACAATCCAAACTAGAAACCAAGGCTATAGCAAGCTTATAGAACCTCTAGAATGAGGTTGATTATTCAAAGACATTTACGAACACTACAAGGACCTTTCTTGGCAGAAGACATCAAAACACTATCTCTAAAGTATGAATAAGCACCTATATCAAGCCTGCACCAAAGTTGAGTATAAGAAGCCAAACAACAGAAAAAATAAACAAAGAAAGAAAGAAGGAAATACAGAAATGAAATGAAAATGAAATTACTGTACACAAATGACCAAAATAGGTCAATGGGACTTGGAAGAACAGTGATTAAAAACAGCAATAAAGAGTGCCTAAAGTACCTCTGAAAACAAGAAACCAATATCTAAAACCTAGATTAGAGAGTGTAGGAAACAAAAAAGGAAAGGGGTGAACCACAAAAGGGTAAACCGTAGATAGAGTAGTAGGTCAAATGTAAAAGAAGAAAATAGTCATGTGACAAGATAAACTGTTTGTGTCATGACTGGAATGTCGAGGAAGATCAACACCCAAGAAAGAAGAGGAGTCATCATCCTTGTTTATGACAATGAATGTGTTAATGTTGAACCTGATAATGTCCCTGGAAAGTGGCAAGGACTAAGAATGTTGAGGAAGAGCAACACCCTGATTGGCATCATAGCAAGAAGAAGAGACATCATCTATGTCAAACACCATGAACATGTCCATGTTGAGTTTGATAACATCCTTCTGAGAGTGGCTAGGAGTAAAGAGGACTTGTCTGTGCTATCCTTGGAGAGGAATTGGGAACACGTTGCTATAGCCCTCCTAACATCCAATGCGGACGAATCTCTCAGAAGAGAGAAACACAGTTGTGTACAATTGTCTGTGAGATCTGCACTGAGAACGAGGAAGGGAAGTGTTATTGCATGAAAATACACAGTTCATTTTTCATGCTCCAAAGTAGTCATTTCCTACCTTAGGAGGACTCATAAGGTCAGCGGGAAGTGCATTATGAAGTGAGCTCCTATACGGAGTTGAAGATCAATCACAATTGCAAATGATAAGCAATGACCTAGATGACAGTCTTAACATGATCATGGCCCGGATAAACTTGCATTCATCTTTCATGGATAGATCAAGTCAAGAAAGGTCTTGTGGTATGCATGAACCCCAAGTTAAAAACTAAGTACACATAAATGAGGAGAGCTAGCATGGATGAGAGTGAGAATTCATCTAAGACCCCATTCACATGACAAATTCAGGGTATTTCTACATAGTTGGAGGAGCTTCTACGTGTTTTGAGGCATATTTCAATTTTCACCTTTGAGGACTCCTTTTGGATTGATGGCACGATATTTGATGCATTTTCATATATTTGGAGGCATATTTCACCTTTGGGGAGAACTTCAAGGTAGGAACACATTATTTGAGGCATGTTCCACATATTTGGAGGCATATTTCACCTTTGAGGTCTTTTCGGGTAAGGATACATTGTTCAAGGCAAGTTCCACATATTTTTGGAGGCATATTTCACCATTAGGATGGTTAATATGGAACCTTTGGCACACCTCACAAGCAAGATTGCACTCATCTAAAAGAGTGTTCCACGTTAAAGGCATACACTGAGGAAATTTAAGGTATATGAAGAGGACATGTGGCTAGGTGGACCTTTTCAAACCTTAAGTCATGGCAATAGGACCACTAGAAGAGGAACTCCTTCCTTGGGAGCTTTATGGAGAGAGAGCTTTTCATGCGGAGGAAAAGGTGAAGAAGGATCTTCTAGGTCTTTCTTAAATAATATTTTAATGAAAAGGTGAAGAAGGATCTTCTAGGTCTTTCTTAAATAATATTTTAAAGAAAAGGTGAAGAAGGATCTTCTAGGTCTTTCTTAAATAATATTTGAATGAAAAGGTGAAGAAGGATCTTCTAGGTCTTTCTTAAATAATATTTGAATGAAAAGGTGAAGAAGGATCTTATTTTATGAAGAAGGGCCATTTTTATATTATTTTATGGAAAGTGAGCTTTTCTTGTGGAGGAAAAGGAAGGATCTTCTAGGTCTTTCTTAAATAATATTTTAATGAAAAGGTTGGAGGAAAAGGAGAAATATTATTTTATTATTTCATATACCTTAACCTAATCACTCTAGGGTTTGAAGATAAACTATAAATAGAGAGCTCATTTCATTTGCAAAGGATGATTCTCAGAGGAGTAGAAGACCAGGTATACTTGGCTGTTGTTGTTATAATCAGTGTTATTAAAACCAGACTGGTCCAGCAAAACCAGCCGGTTGAACCGGTTTGGAGGGAAAAACGGTATGGTCAGTGCAACAGAACCGCTTTTGGCTGGTTCGGTACCAAACCAGTCGGTTCCATATCGAACCGGCTGGTTCCGTACAGCGCATCTAGGCCCATGGATTTCAAAAAAAAATTAGAAAAAAACAATTGTTTAATTGGAGAATGTCACTTTTACTTAAATTTTTAACATTGCCATTAATTGTTTCAGGATGTTTGAGAGTGGTTCCAACCTCATTGGACTTCATATGGAGAAAATAGAATTTTAGGTCCCATTCAAAATTCAGCAGACTCAACAGTTTTCAGGATTTCAAGATTGGCAGGATTGCAACGTTTCCACTGGATTCTATCATGTATGAGGGTATGGAACTAGCATTTAATCAAGAGCACCAAGCCCTCTATGTACCTCGATGTTGGTAAGATTGATTATTCAACTCTTATGTCATGACCCTAGTAAAAATGTACCCTTCACTCAAGTAAAATCATTTATTAGGCATGTTAAGCTTTTTCAGATTTTCTATCTTATTTTATGCTTAGAGGGTGGCACTAATGATGAGGATCCTAATATAAGTAATGATCTTGATGGTATATAGTTATTTATTATAGCATGATTTTTTTTGGACTCTAGAGGCTGTTTAAAGCCTCGTTGTTGATGTATTTTGGTTCAAAGATGGATTGCACTCGGTGCTATTTTGATTATATGCACTCTTACTTGCTATATAAATGAGACACTTTGCATATTTATGTATAAATGGTTTGGATTCATATGGATGCACATGAATATATATGTTTTTTTTCAAAATTTGAATATATGTAATTTTCGGTCGACCGGTTGTTTTTCCATTTTTTTCCGGTCTGGTCCAGTTTCGCATTTTTGGGGTCGACCAGTTCGGGCCGGTTTCCGGTTCTGATGACATTGGTTGGAATGTTCATCTTTTGGAGCTGCCATCTTCTTCATTCATTCTCACAGAACTGGTATATTTGTAAGCTCACAATTGGATTTCATTGCTGCCATATCTTTTGTAAGAGGACTGTTCTATTGCTGATAAGTAGGCTGTTCACTGCCCAAAAGAGGTTGTGAAGGGTGTTTTTAGCAGCCCTCTTCCACTCTTTCTTGTCAAATATGTTTTATAATGTACTAAGGACCTG
This sequence comes from Picea sitchensis, assembly GCA_010110895.2. Classification (NCBI taxonomy): domain Eukaryota; kingdom Viridiplantae; phylum Streptophyta; class Pinopsida; order Pinales; family Pinaceae; genus Picea; species Picea sitchensis. The sequence goes on from SNQJ01S0035688.1 coordinate 64,643, forward strand.
TTCATGCAAAAAAATATGGCTGTTTCTTTACTCATATTTCATATTTGACAGATATATGGCTGTGATAAGTTGATGGATGTGTTATTGTACTTATTATGTATGTTTCACTTGGCTGCTATTAATACACCACATCTGTTATGACTGATAATATCTGCTCTTAGGGGGTTTATCACGTCCTTCTTCACATGTTTTCCAGCTCCACTGGATGCCTAGACTCCACAACCTTTAGACAAGGCACTAGTCTTTCCAGGATCCACCATTTTATCCTTAAAAAACACAGAAACTTCTTGTTTCACCAATCTAATTTTTGTAACAGCATTGTAATGACTGATTGGTGATCCTATTAGGGATTATACCCCTTGCCTGGAAAAGCACCAACCTAAAGAGAGAGGGACTTCCACTGTGGTGACATTGAGTGAAGTCCCTAGTTTGTCCTAGATTTGCATTTTTGTACTTGGACTTGGGAAATTGGATGAAGTGCAGATTTAGAAGGCAACAGGAACCAATCCCTTTACGCAGGTGCAAGGAACAGTAGGACAAGGCAGACTAGTGGCTGGGGCGTACTGTCTCACTGATCTACTATTGATTATGCTTGTGACACCAGTATCTGTTGGGCACTTGATGCCCCCTAGTGGACCCTCAAAGAAAGGCAGCAACAGAGCCTCTAGAATCTGTATAAGTAATTAAATCTCCCCAAAATCTCATAATAGATAGGGCACCCAAATATAAAGTGCTCCTCCATTTCCACATCCTAGAGGAGGCAAAGTTGACAAATCCTGTCCTCCTGGCAAATAAGATGATCTGTCTCAAGTTTCTCAACTCGTAACTGGTGGGAGCATACTCTCAACTAGCCAAAGGAATCCTATAACCATGTGACTGGTGTTGTAGTAGGTAATCTAGGGAAACACTGAGACCGTCAACAATCTGCAAGAACTGTTCAGCGTAAAAGGCAATCATAGAGCTGTGAGCAACTCGTAAAGTGCTCCTCCATTTCCACATCCTAGAGGAGGCAAAGTTGACAAATCCTTCCCTCCCAGCAAATAAGGTGATCTGCCTCAACTCGTAACTGGTGGGAGCATATTCTCAACTAGCCAAGGGAATCCTATAACCATGTGAATAGTGTTGTAGTGTAGGTAATCTAGGGAAACAGTGAGACCATCAACAATCTGCAAGAAATGCTCGTAAAAGGCCATCTTAGAGCTGAGAGGCTGTGGGGGAAACCCAAGTGATCTAAATGAACTGTGTCCTCTCTAATCAAAATTTTGTCTTAGATGAACTTCAACATTTCTTGTTGCATTATACATATTTTACTAGATCTTAATAAGTGCATTTCCCATTTTTCTCCTAAAACTGGAATAATTGACCTAATTGACCCTCTTCCTAGCTTGTAATATAAATTACTAAATTTAATGTAACAATGCTTCAAATGTGTACTAAAAACAAGAAGCAGACAAGACAAACATAGCTTACAAAGAAGTTTATATAGGCTTAGGTATACCACCCATAATTGAGCTAGCCATATAAATTTTATATACATCATAGGATAACGCAACATACCATATAATTAAATAAAGGGTTGAACTTCAACAAAATTTCTCGAGACAAAACCTCAATGACTATGCCACTTGAAATGGGGACATGGATAAGATTCCTAAAACAGTATGAGTACAAGAATGTACCAAAATTTTACAAAGCAATAAAACAACTACAGACAAAAAATAAGCAATAGATAAGTCTATGACTCTATACAATTCAAAATGTTAAGAAAAAGAAACTTGGATCATGATGCATCTACTAACTAGCAGTCCCATGAACAATGGATTCCAATATAAAACTTTAAGACTACAAAGATCAAGATTACTTAAAAAAGTTCTCAAGTGGCGATTTAAGATTGGCATCCTAACCCTATGCAAACTCTGATAAATAGCCTTCATTCTTACAAGAGATGAACCAAGGATCAGAAGATAAAAGACGAGATTTTCTGCATTCTTTGAACTGTTTTAAACTCCACCAAGAAAAGAAAGCCATTGCCATTGTTCCTCTCCAGCACTAAAGAGCTCGCCACTTGTAAAAGAAAATGCCTGGCAAGTTCTCACAACTCGTCAGCACTTGCATCATGAATAGTCCACCAATGTAGAAGTGTTAATATCCTTATGTCATCAATTGTATCCATATCTGAAATGTCCTCTTGCATTAGAGACAAAATATGCAGAATGAGTCTAAACAAATGCAGCCTTACATACATTTGAAACATTTTGGTGATTGTTTTTTTCAATCCCATGGCCATCTCATTGTCCTTGTGTGCCATCCTCCTCCCATTCTTTTGCTAGATAAAATCTTATCCATAATATTTTGGCTTCAAAGCACGTGCACAAATATGCAAAGGATTGTTGAATGTATTCCACCTCTTAACATCAATAAAATCTTATCTGTAATATTTTTATCATTTAGTTATTTTTCCCTGTTCTCCTTATTCATGATGCCAATGATATTCTTAATTATGGCATCTATGTCATCAAATACTAGATTTATCCATGTTAATTTTCTGAATCATGGCAGCGACGTGTTCAAATAAACTGAAAAAGAAATCGGGTTTATTCAACCAGTCCTCATCTTTGACAACTCAACAAACCAATGCTCCCTTTTCTGCATTTGATTATCTCCAAACAAAACCACCTCACTAACCACCATGGCCAACAATGTTTACTTAACCTGTACAAGATGCCTTAACATGTTCAAATTTTAGTCAGGTCATATCTTAGCTACCTTCAAAAACTCAAATTTTAGTCAGGTCATATCTTAGCTACCTTCAAAAACTCACTTAAAGAATTTCTTATGAAGAGCTTAATCTGATGTTGGTCTGTGATAAAGTTGATGATTTTTTTGTAATCCGTGTGACTTTCAACATGCGACTTTTTCAAAACATAATTTCAAGTTGTGGTTTTTGCATGGATCCCAATAATGACTATAATTGCTTTCCACTAACAAACCTGTAGCAAAGAACTGCAGTATTAGTGATGACCTGGACTAGATTAGAAAGCCCAACACTCTAAACAACATTGATGAAAACTTGGATAAGTCCACTTTTATCTACAATCTTATACCCTTGAAACCATGAAAGCACTTTGGAATGCTGCAATCATGCAATGTATTCCTAACAGCCTACATTTCCTATCTATCCACCCATCGACAAATGGAACCTCCTTATTTTTCAATAAATAAGATAACATAATTTTATTAATGTCCTATAAATTACCAAAAAATAGGTCAATGGGACTCAAAAGTACATCTAATGTAAACACATAGTGGGTGAAAAAGCAATGCCTATTGCTATGCTATCAACAACACAAAAAGAGTGCAGTATATAGCTAAAAGAAGTACAAAATGAGTTCAGAAGTGAAGTCATAATAAGAATATGTCAAGGCATGTTGAAACCAGAACCCGAGACTGAAAGACGGGGAAGGGTAGAAGGTTCCTCAACCAAGTCATCAATCACCATGAGGGGGCTAATGCGTTGTCTAATAATGTCATCTAGAGAGTACACTGGGCTAAGGGGGGCTCGCTATGAAATCCTGGGAGGAATCCTGGGAGGAATCCTGGGGGAGGGCTAGATCAAGGAGGTCCATCACTCCTAACAATCAAGGTGAGGGGGAGAATCTCCAAATGGAGGACTGTCTTCTCAACAGAGCCTGGAGAGTAATACTCTATATGAAGGATGTCAAGCTCTGGGCACTCCTAGAACTGTTGATTTATCTGTCAGTCCAGTGGAGTCTGTCCTCAAATCTAGGATGGGAGCTCCTCATAAGTCTAATGGAAGTTGATCACCCTATCGAAGGGGGGATGTAGGGAGGAAATCCGAGGTCTGACTAATCTGACAGAGGATGGAAAGAGACCCGCATACCTATCAATCTATTCCCCTATTCTTTGCAAGGTAAATAGTTAAAATCCTTTCATATTCAAGAAGCATCATTTGTAGCCCTTACAAGTTACAATATCATGCCAATCAGTGATAGAAAGATATTAAAGGGAATTCCAACATAAGCCATTATATCTTGATGTAGGAGAATTCCAAATTCAAATTATGAGCATGCGACAAGCAAGCACAACACAAAGGAGCACAACAAAGATAGAAATGCACCAGATAGAAACGTGAGTGTGATAGAATGGTGCAGCGTGGAATTTAGGCAGAGAGGAGCAAAAGCAAGTGATGGTCAGAGTAGCGCACAAAAGGACAGTGACATCAGCAAGAGTATGTAAGAGGTAAGACGTGAGAGCACGTTAAAGTCAATGGGAGAACACATGCATTAGAAGCATGGGAAGGAGCACAACAAGAGAATGAGCATGCCAAGAAACAGCACAACAACGACCTGAACTATTGTCCAATACATTAAAGTTTACTTTTCTCCTTCATTTCCTTTTTGTCTTAGGTAGAAATTCCTTTCTTTTCTTCTTATTCAATGCTGACTGGAGGTACCAGTAATGGAAGACTATTAAAAAAGGAAGCACTATTTTCCCAGCCTTTCATAGATAACATTCCACGTCAAGTTCAGTCGAGTAATGCATTCGTTTGTTTCCTTACCATTTCAATGCAATAGCATTTCTCAGCTAGGAATCTAAGGCAGCAATTTGAACAAACTAGCACAATGACAAAACATGAACCTTTAAATTCTCAAAAAGGCAATCACTACAATAATGTCAAAATCATATACTTAATCCTTTGAATAATATAATCAACAAAAGGACAAAAAACTTCAAAAATTGTCTAAGTGACCTCTTCATCACAATAGATTTTACAATACATGACATTCTCTTTTTATTATTATTTCAGAAGGAAAATGTACACACACTATTGCTATGTACTTTATATAAAAATGTTAATCAAGAAATTGTGAGCATTTCACATATATAGACATTTTTCTAACATTTATAAGCATTTTGATTTCCCTGCATCTTGTTTTCCTGTCAACTACAGATGATCAGTATTTATTCAGGTCATGGAAGCACATGATGGAAGACATCTAACACCATAAAATCCAATCCAGGTCAATTACTGCAAGCATCTCCACTTCTTTTTAATGCACTAGATAGCAATGTATTCCTCAAGATCTCAATAGATGTGGTTCAACAACAGAAGTAGAATGTAATAACATACAGAATACAAATGACACATCAGGAGGTAACTTCTTCATTGAACCTGTCTGATTTAACTTCTACATTTGTTTCTAAGTACTCACATTTCCTCTTTGATCTGTATTTGGTACAAGCACAGCAATTGGAGTTCCAGTAGTCTGACCTGCAATACTCTTCATGATCAGATACTCTAGAGACACTGTAAATGTTATACAATAATGCTGACCATGTATTGGTTAAGGTTGGTACCAAATGCAAAAAGACAAAATGAACAGAGACAGATGAATGCTTCAAGTAAATACTTCAAGTAAAGGACAAAATTTGATTTTTAGTAAGGTGATCAAATAAGGAAACTAACCTTCAGAAAGACCTGAGAGAATGCGGCATGTGTCAGTTTCTTTACGAGGAGTAGTGATCCGGCTTTGTCCCGGCCTCCTAAGATTTACAATAATTTTCAAAAGAGGTATTCTCAGCAATCAACTCATATATCTCACAAGGTGAACCACCATAAAGTTCGAAATTTTAAACAGCTTCCACATATAATACAAACAACTAATTTAGATAAGAGAAGAATCAAGATAAGATAATTTTATTTATGTCCAATGAATGACCACAAAAGTAGGTTAATGGGACTAAAAGAGTACCATCAGTTTAATACAAAGTGGGAGTGCCATAGCAGCTCCTAGATCTAAGCTAACAGAAACAATTACATGCATTTCTGCCTTTCGAAAAAGGCTTATAAAGGAAAGAAAACAAAGGGTATCTTAACATCCACAGGGCACTGGTGATCAAAAGCAGTCAATAGGAGTGGTGAATAAATGTATACATATTATAGCAAACAGCAAACATAAGGTCTCTTTGTCCCATGTCTAAAAATAATATCAATAAGAAAAATACTAATCTAATATATAAAGCATAATATCAACTCATGGAGGGGATGGCAGGTGTGGGGGGGATCATTTCTAGAAATTTAAATTTGCATGGGGATTGGGACAAGCAACTAGTAACAAAGCAGAAGAACTAGCAGTATATCAAGTTGTCAGGTTTCTTAAGGACATTGTGCAAAGGGATGTAGTTATTGTTGGGGACTCCAACATAATCATAAGACCACTGAACCAGAGAAGAGCTCCCTCCTCCCCAGCCCTGGCATGCATATATCATAAAATGGTCTTGCTACTCAATGCATTTAAAAAAGTCCACTATTTTCAGGTTAGAAGAAGATTCAAATCCCAAGTCAATCAGATGGCTAAGCAAGGAGTCTCACAAGACAAAGGAACCCTCTGAGTATGGATCAAGGGGGAGGAAAGATCCCTCTACACCTCAATACCATTATCAATACAAAGTCCCAAGGGAAGGAAGAGTGAGAGGTGGCACTCCTCTCCCCAAATTGGCAAATTGTGACACATGGTAACAGGAGTTTGGCTCACTAAATAAGAAGGTGTGGGGACAGTTTACTAACAGACAGTCGGATCCACTAGAGTGTCTTTTCACCACAGCAAAGCCATTAATGCCAGCTTGTGAAAAGGTCCTATCCATTACAATGGCATGGAAGAAGTTAATTCCTTGTGCTTACCATACTTGCCATACAATCTCGTCTGCAGATTTGCATCAGGCAACCCATACCCTTCTTAACCCAGAATGTAGATAGCTTGATTTCATTCTCCCTGCTTCATTTCTCAATCTAGAATTCTCTTTGTGAGGAGACGAGCTTGCCCTTTGTGAGCTCCCTTTAAAGACCTGGGCCCAGATTTCCCTATGCTTTCGGTCCATGGTATGCCTGAGGCCCAACAATGTTGCAGTACACGCATGAGGTTAACAGGAGCAATGAAGGTTGCTCAGCAGCGATCGCTGCCATGAAATTTAAGCTGACAAAAGCAATTGAGCAGACAGATGCATGGGGAGAGTAGGCTGATTCTAAGTACAAGAAGCTACTGAAAGTCAGGAACGCCTCTATGTGGAAGCCGCCAAGCATATTCTGGCTCTCAGACACTGGGAAAAGGAAGCTAGGGACACCCTCAATGCTCTCGGAAGCAAAATTAATGAAGTGGTATTTTTGCTGCCCAAGACCTTCTTGCTCAACCTGGTCAACTTTGTGGATCTTCCCCCCTCCAGGACGCCCTCTGCCAATGTTGTCGAGCATCGGCCGACATATGACACCCGGGATGAACCTACAATTACCAATCGGAAGATGTGACCGGATCATGTTAATTTTATGATTGAAATTATGAAAGGTTTTTCTTTTTTTGCTTTCATTCTAGATCAGTTTATTCAACTATATTCCTACATGCATGTGAGGAGAACTTAGTTTATTCTGAATATGTATGTATATAAGAAGTTTATGCTAGTAAAATGAATCTTATAATCTCGGTATGCTTAAGGATTGTACTATGGTTGTATGGGTTACGCTGCAGCATGGTTTGTTTATAAATACAAATACCTGTTACTGTAAAAAAATATCAACTAATGGAGACTTTGTTGCAAGTGACCTGTCCACCACTAATGGAATATGGTTATTATATAAGAGAATGAAATATCTAATATCAAGAAGATTTCTCTTCTCTCGGCAATAAAATCACCTTAGAAAGAAAGAAAGTATATCATTGTCCAATGTCCACAAATGACCACAATAGGTCAATGAGACTCGAAGGTACAACCAGCGATAGTGGCAATGCAGGAATAGAAAGGGGTAAAAGTTAAAACCAATAGGTAAATCTAAGACGAAGAAGACACCGATACTGTGTAAGAAGAGAAACATTGATCTGAATCAGAATCAAAAGAGGAGCTGATACCATCATCAACCACCGTGAAAGAACCAATGCAGAAAAGAAGAACAAAAGAAGTGTACATCACTAGTGTGGCTTGAATTTGAATTAATTACATGAAAGAATGCCCTTCTACAGTAGTACATCCCCCCCCCCAAATGCAAGGTCATTTTTGGTGTTTTGGAGGCCCTCTGTTAGCAGCATCGAGCAAGAAATTGAGAGATAGAAAGCCTGTCACCATTTAGTCCCTTGCAGCAGATCCCAGATCATTAATTTTAGGGTATTTATACCAGAGTTGCGCCAGATTAGAGAGGCATTTCTGTTAGCATACCTGACATAAATCTTCCAGACATTTGGCAGATTTAAGGTGGTGTTAGTGCCACTATAAATGGTATTTTTTAGACACCCTCAAGTTTGAAATGAATGGGTATTGAGTATAATTCTGCTGGTTGTTCAGAGGAATGTACTGTCATCAAGAGAGGTCTGAAGATTGCAAACATGAAGCACTTTTACGGTGAACCTGTGAGCTTCCTATGCATAAATTAGCTCAGGATCTGAGGTATGAAATTTGAGAAAATACTTTCAAGGCATTACCAGATGTCATGTTAGAGTATGCCGCAGAACATCCCTCTGTCCAGTTTGAACATAAATGCGAAGTGAAATGGGCTGCTGCAGCCAAGGCTGTCCAGAAGGCATATCCACAAAAGAAGGATGGTGTGTTCGTCCAGCGGAGAAAACAAGGATCTTTCAGAGTAATAGAATGCAGTAATATGAATTACTCCATTGCATATGCTATAAACCAGGAGACAGTACATCCTCGATTCAATTGGAGTAATGTATGATTGTGCAGAGCTTGAACAGGGCAGTATAGCAGCAGATCTGAGCACCTCTTTCCAGCATGTTTGAGATCTTATTTTTCTTTTGTGACTCCAATGGATGATATATGTAGAAATGAACTAGATATTGATGGATCCTTGTCATATATGGATGATATATGATGGAAGATATATGGTGGAATGTACTAGTTATTGATGGATCCTTGTACAATTTGAGGAGTGCTCTACCTCCAATGCCCACCATTCATTATAGAAGATTTGGTTAAAGGGTGACTCATGGAGAGGTTTGTTGCATGATTAATGAGGCAGTTCCATTTTTGCATGCATCCCTAGGATGCATCATCTTCGAGGCCCATCTAGGAGTACAATTTAGTTATGATGCACATAGATCAAGGTCAATGCACATTTGTTAAGGGCATCCCATCTTTAGGGGGTTGTTATAACAACTGTTACCCATAATCTTGCACATCTATATAGGAGATCCATATTGTAAGGGGCGCATGCATCTATGAGATCCACATTTTAAGGAGTTGGTTAGCATGATTAGAGGAGAGCCCTAGTTCTAAGGGGGACACTTGGCATTTTCTTCCATTATCCCAAGAAAGAATGAGTCCAGATCTTGAGCACTCCATTGAATTGGTCCTTGTTAATATTTTAATGGGAGTTTGTCATCTTGAAAAGCGTTCCAAGTATAGGAGAGGACACAGGGCAGCAAGGAAGTTCATTCCAAGTCAAAAGAAGCCCTAAGAGGAGGAGCACTTTTTTCCTAAAAGGACTCCAAGTGGTTTGTTATGATCTTTTATTAATTTTTCTTGGAGGAAAAGTGGATCTAGATTTTTTATTGTAAAGAGATTGAGCTCTCTCCATTTGGTCATGGGAGATCCCCTCTAGGCCTAGTTGAACATCTTGTAGGAGGAGGAAGTCAAGGGGCAAGCATATGAGAGGTTTCCATTTTTCTTCACTTTTTCTTGGATGAGCAGGGTTTTATGCTAGAGTACCCATTGTTTCTTGCTGCTGGAAAATAATCTCTGCAGAGGGCAGTTTTGCACAATGAGAAGGGACTAGGATTGAGGTTCTTAGCCCTCCCTGACCCTTGATGTAATCTTGAACACTGGGGGAGATTTCTGCCGTAATCACAGGTTTGGTATGGCACATATTATGGCTTACTTAATCTTTTGAGATTGCATGTGAAGATGTGAAATTTGGTTGGGCTGTTCATTCTTTAGCTGTCTTGCTTCATCTTTCTCGCTTACTCTCATGTCATAGTTTTTCCTTCACTATTTACGGTTACCCATTATTTCTTGGCTGCAATTCATGGTTGTGATGGTGCATCATCTATTATGGCTCTCACTTACTCTCGTATACTCTAAAAATCTACTTGGGTTCATGGCACATCAATGTATGGCCTGACTACCTCTTCACCATATTATTTCAAACCCTCTTTGTTTGTATTCATTGACTCCATAACCCTTTGGATAGGCACTGGTCTTGATCTACCATCCCATTTACTTCCAAGGTTCATCTTACACTTTGCTTAGGGACACCCCCCTTGAGCCAAAGGAGAGCCGGCCTAAAGTGAGAGGAAGAGTTGTTGTGGTGATAGTGGACAGCCTTCCTTAGTTCCCCCTCAGGGTGCACTCGTGTTTCAGGGCTTTCTCACTTAAGTGCAACTTTGGGCGGTAACAGTACATAATCATGGACTTTGTCACCAAAGAGGGCAGGGCAGGGCTAATCACCGAGTTGTCGCCCCCATTACTAAGAGTATTAAATTGGACACCAATAGGTCAATGCTATGTTGTAGGAAACACTCACCCCCCCATAACAAAGCCAAACCAGCCCAAAACATCAAAACAGGTATGAAACGAGTCCCATACACACCCAAAACCTTTCAAGCGCATTTTACGATCTGGAAACGCTAACTAATATGGATCAATGCATTTCAACAATTTCTTAAATTTTTCGGGCCCACTCAAGTGATCATGAAGACCATGGGAGCCGTAGAAAATTTAAAAACCTCATATAACTACTAATTTTGGATGTATAGCCTCATCTATAAAGGTTATTAACTTAGTTTCAGATTTTGCATAATGTAATCATGTACGAGAGTTAATATAGACAAGGGCTTCCTTCTAAAATGTCATTTAGGTGTGTATCATTCTTATTTTCCTACAAGACAATGTGTGATTTTAAAAAAAAACTATATACATTGTATTTTAAATTTTTTAAATACTATTTTTCCTTGGCATACCCATTTGGTGGGGTCGTGTTTCCACAACATTCCCATTTCCAAAACCCATACCCATTTCTAAGTTTCTTGCAACATAGGCTCAAATGGGACTCAAAAGTACAACCATCCATGGTGCCAATTTGGTAATGAAATAGGCATCTCCTAGACACCAAAAAAATAATCCTGGTAATAAACATCAAACAATTTGCCTCATATTCTTTGTATAGATTAGGTCCTGTTGCCGTCCTAATACACACTTGCAAACGTGAGCTAAGTCTGTCTCACTTAGTGTGTCCTTGGAGGCACAATGCCTAGGTTCAAAGCCCATGCTGTAACTTTGACTTGAACCTCTTCCGTCTAGGCTTACTCCTAGGGAAGCCAAAGGGGGTAGACCCTAGTTTCTAGATGAGATTTACGTTAAGTTCTAGGAGTTGTTTTTAATTAGTTAAGGTATAGGGGAAGTCTAACCTATGATGCAAAAGCAGCAATGCAAGATGCAAGAGTTTCTATGTCAAGCAAGCCTTTCCCTAGGTCAACTAAGACTAGTGCCTAAGGTTGGGCAAGGGGTCAACTAAATGT
>SNQJ01S0035689.1:0-20244 GCA_010110895.2 Picea sitchensis
TTTAAATTTTTGCTCTGACAACAAATCAATAAGTCATGCCCAGTGATGAGATGTCCAAAAACTCCATTTGTTTTTGGATGTATCTATGTAGACGACCGTGGTACTTAAGCACCAAATGTCATTCGGAATCTTTGATATCCAACTTGGTGTGCAGGGTATGGAAGATATTTGTGAACTCTAGCACTGTCTAGTCCATTTCCTATCGTAATTTGGTCCATCTCATGTACTGGTCATCGCTTCCAATAGGGTAGTATTGTTCCTTAATAGCATCCCTGAAAGAATCTCAAGTGGGTGTGACTACAAATATTTCAGATTCCTTAGTGGCCCTTTGCTCACAGTAAGTCTACCACCAATCATTGACATGGGGGACAACCTGAAGGAGCGCAAAGGTATTATTTTCACTATCAGAAAATTATGGATCAAAAAATACCTTTCTAGTAGATTCAACCATTTATCTAGAGCATATGCATCTATCTGACCTTCAAATACAAGAATATCAAAACTCACTTGTACCTTGAAGGGGGCGGCGCCTCCAAAGTGCTTGTTTGACGAAGATGCATCGGTTGTTGGCAGTCGTCGAAGGATCTGTGTGAAATTATCCATCATCTCATTCCTCTGTCGTGTGAAGGCTTCCTCGAGCAACAGTTTAAAAGGATCTCCTGCTCCCTCATCTCTCTTTTCTTCCACTATCGAAAGTCGTTGGGGTCGGCGGGGACGGTCTTGCAAGGGATCAACTACTTAGAGTCCCAACTCCTTGTGCATTGACCTCATTGGGGACATGCACAGAGAAATAAATAAAGAGCAGACCGCTCTGATACCATTGATCTGGATTTATAAAAAGAACGAAATCAAATGTAGATGTGTAACAAAGAAACACACATAGATACACTAAAACTTAACTTCTATTAATAAAGAGAACATGCTGAAACTATAAAATGCATAATGAAACCAACTAGCTCGAATGGTGGCAGCTTATCTCTGTGAAGAGATGTGATGACTACGCTCATTCACAAGAATATGAGTACAATGAGGCTCCAAAGGCGTTTTTAAAATAAAACATAAATGAGAAAACCCTAAACATATAAAACCATAACCCAGGAGACGAAACGCCAAAATGTTTGTGGGCCTCAATGGGGGTAGTTGATACCTCAACTTCCCAAGGGCGTAACTTTTGCATATGATCTTGTTTTGGGGTACTCGATACATCGTTGGAAATATCTAGCCGAGGAGTACACATTCCATTCAATCTATCATTTTCCTTTACGTATATTCTAGGTGATTTCAAGCCAAAAAAAACATCGTTTAGGGCCTCAAAACGACCCCGAAAGTTTGGGACCCGAAAAACTGTAAAAAAAGCTACCAAAATAGAAAATTGTTCTTTGAGCCAGTGGAATAGGTGGGTGTCCACCGATATCCACCTAGATCATGTTATTCCCTGTAGTTGATGGCTATGGCTTCTCCCTGTGGCCGATGGTTGCGGCTATGGTTGCAGCTGGCTACTGCAACCCACACCTTCTCCCTTTTGTTTTATTTATTTTTGTGCAACCTACACACAAAAATTATTGTGTTGTCTTGTAGAAAACAATTCTAGATGTGCACTTGGTTTCCTTTTTAGAGTCTCGGCTTTGATACCATGTTAATTTTCATGCCCATCACCCGACAATTTATTTCCTAGCAAATACCTTGCTATAATAAACTTATTATGCAGATTTACTGATTAAAAAACACGGTTGAGTTTTAACGATTTACAGAAATAAATTTGTGAAAGCAAAACAGAAAACCAAACACATTTGCACATGTAATTTTATAGGTAAATACCTGTGCAAAAACCCATAAAGGAAAACCAGTACCTTGTTGATTTTATTAATATAAAATATGAGCTCTCGTCCTGGGATAATGTCCCACCTAACAAATAATATGAAACAACAAAATAGACTAGCCTATCACCTCAAGATCTATCTTCGATCGTACTAGTTGCTACTCCTTTGTTGCCCCTTGCTCCTTTCCTCAGACCCTACCCCTACACACTTGGATGAAATTCCTTCTCCACCAAACCAATTAGATATCATATCTCACTCGGTGTGTGTCTCCTCCTCTCACTTAGGTTTCCCTTTATAATCTTGAGTTTACCCTAAATCCAAAACACTAGATCTCCAAAGTGATCAATGGTTGAGCTTAGATCTCACCTTCACTTTATGATCTAATGGCTAGAGTTTAATTTAACTCACTAATGCCAAATACTTAGGCATTTAATTAAATTATACTCTATTAATTACAAAAAGGCATTCACTTTAATAATCACCTTTTTAAAGTGAATCTCCTAAGCCTTGAGAGGTATTAAGGACGACTCCCACATGTTAGACACAAAATCGATGTGGAAGTACATGTTTGATGCTATGAACATCAACATTAAAGGTGCCTAATGGAAAGGCTTGGTCTTATGGTTTATTTGCAGCTAGTTTCTCTCTTTGGCTTTCATTAATCCTCCAACATTTATTTATTTATCAATCATTGGAATATGGCATTATCGTTTGTATGAAAGAGTTGTTCTGAGGAAACTATGAACAACAATCTTGGTGACAGTTTGAGGGTTACCCCCTCCGACCCAAGAGCCAACCTGAGCCTAAAGTGGGGAGGTTTCTCCAAATCCTCTGAAGGATTCCTTGACGATGGGTTATAGAGAATGCAACGAAAACACACACACAAACACACACAAAGCAAGGGACTTTGGAGAATATAATCCCAAACCCACGAAGGAGAAAACTTTATTACACAATCATTTATCGAGCTTCCCCTTTGTTTGCACAAATGGTCCCTTTTTATAACCTTGGGTGACCATAACAACCATTACATAATTAGATGGTTGGTTCAAATGATCCCCACAACTCTCTCCACAATATCTCCTTAAATCTCCCAACAGATCTCCATGAATCTCTCAACAAATCTCGATATTCCTAGCATTGCTCATTTATCCTCATCTTTCATCCTCACATAGACTTTCTAGAATTAGTTTACCTCATTACAAAGCATCATTTAATTTATTTAATTAGTCATGATAACAAGTAGGGATTATATCATACTCCTCCCTTAACAAACACTTGTGACCCCGTTATGCCTTTTTTCCACTTGGTCCTTTGAACTCATTTCATCTTTATCTTCTTTGTCTTCTCTTCTCTCTATCTTCTGTGATCTTTGGTCTTCTTCATTCTCCATCCTCAATCCTCTTTATCTTCATGTACCAGCGAACATAAATGTTATTGAAGTCCATATAAAAGGATTACCATCCATCGGAGTACATGGGTCGCCAGTCGCTGCATTCGTCGTTTCCCTAGGAAACATTTTCATGTACATGGTTCATCAACCATTATCTATCACATGTATGCATACATGTACCTTTACTTCCCCTACATCATCACCATCATCATCCTGACCATGGTTTTGTGACATACACGTAGCCATGCTCTCGATGCTCCTACATTAGACTCCCAAGGAACAAAACTCTTCATGGACTCATGTCCATGCATTCCCTATCATCTCGTAAACTTTTGTTTCACAATTTTACATGCAAGCCATTTTTTCATGACCTGCAATCTCCCTTTCATGCTCAATTTACTCAAGTCCCTTTTTCATGACTAGAAATCTCGTTGACTGCCTCAGATCGACATTTCTGTCAGATGCGGACTGCCTCAAATCGGCGATTATGCCCATAGTTGAGAAAAGTCTCTTTCATGACTACATCAGTGGTCTCAATCGACCACAAAGCCTACATTACAAAGTGGTTTTTTTGGAGTAATGCGAACTTAACAAATTATGGGGAATACATGTCTCATTAGGCTTACATCAATATTGACTCGGGTACATACAATTTCAACTTTCATTTTAGGCTAATCTAGCCTTTATACATATGACCAAGACCATCATTAAAGTACTTTATTCAAGGACCATTTCTTAGGGATATAAATTTCATGGATTTATTTTTATCTACATCACACAATACTTTATTTATACCTTGCTTCGCTTGCTTATTCTTCGTCAACCATGATTTTGTTGCTTCACTTCTGATGCTTCATTGTGTTTGTCTTTTGTCGCTTCATTCTTTTTCTTTCTTTGCATCCTTGTTTATGTCCTTTCCTCTCACCTCTTGCTTCTTTTTGTTCATGCATAGGAGTCCATCTAATCCAACTATCTCTGTCATCTTCTTATGGCATGGTGTCTCTTTCTACTTTTATTTGGCTTCCTTTTGAACCCTTTGTTTGACTATCCATAGTCATTTTCCTCTCTTCCTCTGTGAGCTTCTCCATGCTCACTGTGAGCAGCAAATATACTCTGCAGTAATAAGTTTGTTTCACCCTGCTACACAATACCTCACCAATATTCTCTCTTGAACTTGGCCTTTTGGTATTCCTAGTTCCTTCCACTAGAACCTTCTGAGCTTCCTCTGCTCCTCAGTTGCCATAGTTGTAGGCTTTTGCACTTTCTCGCTTCTTCTCAAGAACTTTGCATGCTCTTTCCTCTAAACAACTCTAACCACATTGTGATTGTGGAGCTGCCTCAACAATTTCTACCCAACCTTTGTTGGAAGTTGTTCCTCTTTCTATTATAGCTTTCTTGTTGTAGGGTTCTGCCACAAATCTCCTTTTCTCTTGAAGTCATCTTTATGAAATCTGCATCATTTTCTCTCTGCATTAGTCTTCTTTCATCCTTTCTCCACTGCATTGTCTTTGTCAATTTTGCTTCTTCTTTCTTTGAACTTGTAATTACATGCTTACAAATATGTTTCTTGTTGGGTTACGCAATGTCCAACAATACAATTTGTTTTTTTTACATTGATCTCTTCATGTCTTCATAATGTCTAGTACTTGCAAACAAAACCTTGTCTATTGTCAAAATGGCCAGTTTCAACTCAGACTGAATTTCGTACAAACAATAACTTGATTTTCCTTTCATCCCAATTGATTGTGATTCTTCCAACTTGACTTTAACAATGACATAACTAGAATCTATCATTCTTACTGGGATTTTATCTTAATAAACTCTCAACCTTTGACATGTCTCCAACACAAACTTCAACTTGACTTGGACTCATAAATTTAAAACTAGGGTGTCGGGTACCACCAAACATGCAACCCCAATGTTTCACCACAAACATTTTTTAAAATTCCACTAAAAAATACTTTACACTGTACCCACATGACCATGACAAATAACTTTGGTGTTCAACTTGATTTTAAGAGACTCTCAACCTTTTATCACTTATGCTTACATACATAAACCTTAAGAATCATTTGACACTCTTATAACTTGGATGACTTTGACATAATTTGATTAAACTTTTTACAAAAACTTGGCATGACTTTCTTCCAACTCTTATATACATTTCTCCAAACTAGACTTTGACTCAAATCCAAAATCTCACTTTATTTGAGTGGACTCTTTACATCAACCTGTAATTCTTCTCTATGCTTCATGACTTTAATTTGCTTTTTGAAATTCATTTTAGCTTAGAATTCCAACCTAAACTTTGTCTCCAACTCTGATTTGACTCGATTCATTACATCACTAACTTTAAACTGAGTGTAGACAAATTTACAATAATAATATCACCAGCTTTGCATGACACACTCATAATTCTAAACATTTTCAAAGGATCTCTATCATGAACATAGACTCAAATATTGAACTCCTCACACACCATGCAAGTGAGTATTTTACCATACATTTAACCTCATAAGTATATCAATCAGGATTCTTTCATACAACTCATACCACATTTGGAAAATAATAGTTTGAAATTTCAACCAACCTAGTTATAAATGCACATGATGCCATGCATGGTAAATATTTACTTGATACTTGCAATCAATTTTAATTTACCTCTTTGAATCTTCATCTAACTCATCATCTTCGTCTAACTCGTCATGGAATTTTGCAGATGAGCTTGGCTTCATCCTCGGATCGATCAGATACCAAAGTTGCTCGGCCTCGACAACAACCTCCTCCTCCACATAGATGTCAACGGGAACATTTTGATCACAGCCACGCACAAGAGAATATACTTCATTTGTTGTCTTGCTAGTGGCTGAGCAGACCTCCATCACACGGTGGTCTCTCACAATACCGCTCTTACCCTTCGTTACACAAATTACATTGTTAGCAGCTCTGAAACATGAAGTAATCATCAAGCACTCACTTGCATGACCAGTGCTCTCGTCACAGCTTCAGCAAGCAGAGTGATGTATCAATCATTTGCTTTAGTAACCAGACAACACTACATGAGACAGAGGAACCTAAAAAAAATGTGACAGGGATAGCGAAATTCCCTACTTCTGGGCCCGAAAGCTTGAATTTTGTCCCAGACTTGGAGATGGAAGGGGGTTTCCAGTTCCTGAGACAAGATCTTCTTCAAATGCGTCGATGTTCTTGTCTTTACAAAGTTTCTGGAAATGCTCCGCCAATATCCCTTACCGACAAGAAACATCAGGTGTTCTTCCTCTGTCCAGGGCACTCCCTTCTTCCTCTCACGGGCATTGCAAGAGGAATTCTCAGAATTGTTTCTTGGGTTTGTACATGAACAAACTTAATGTCGAATGCTCGCGGCCTTGCAGTTCTGGCACTTCCTCCAAAAGCAGCAATAACTTCATCGACGAAATCTGGGTGCTTTGCTACATTCTTCACCACCCAGTTCACATACACGGGGCTCCTCTCAAAGCTCGAATCAATGGAGCAGGAAATAGAAAACGATATGCTACGACTCAAGTCTCACTTCATTGTCTGTCTAATTCATTACTCAGTTCATTATCTATCTAATTCTTCCGCGCTCCTTTAGAAATAAGACTTTATCAGTCAATCATGCCACGTCTTCACGCCAGCGCTTAAGCATAATACCTTTCTACGTGTACTCTTGCTTTCCAGCACCAACCTCCATCATCTTCTTATTGTAGCGGGTCGCGTTTCCTGCTAGCTCTAGTACCTCGGCTCTTAGATATTCAAGAACGACTGCATCAAAAATCAAATGGGCAAACAACATACTATTCTCTGCCCAGAACCTTGGCTCTGATACCAATGGGTTATGATGGATTATGCTGGGTTACAAGTACGCAACACACACGAAGCAAGGGATTTTGGAGAATATACTCCCAAACTCAGCAAGGGAAAACTTTATCAAACAATCATTTCTTGAGTTTTCTCTTTGTTTGTAGAAATGGTCCCTTGGTTACAGTAACAACTATTACATAATTTGATTCCCTTTGTTTGTAGAAATGGTCCCTTTTTATAACCTTAGGTGAGCATAACAACCATTCCACAATTAGATGGTTAGTTCAAACCATCCCCACAACTTTCTCCACAATATCTTCTTAAATCTCTCAACATATTTTCATGAATCTCTCAACAAATCTTGATATTCCTAACATTGTTCATTTATCTTCATCTTTCATCCTCAAGTAGACTTTCTAGAATTAGTCTACCTCATTATAAAGCATCATTTAACTTATTTAATTATTCATGATCACAAGTAGGGATTATATCATACTCCTCCCTTAACAAACACTTGTGAGCCCATTATGCCTCTTTTCCACTTGGTCCTTTGAACTCATTTCATCTTCATTTTCTTTGTCTTCTCTGCTCTCTATCTTCCGCGATCTTTGGTCTTCTTCATTCTCCATCCTTGATCCTCTTTATCCTCATGTACCTGCAAACATAAACATTATTGAAGTATTTTCCTCTTTATCCTCATGTACCTGCAAACATAAACATTATTGAAGTCCATGTAAAAAGATTACCATCCACCGGAGTACGTACCTTTACTTCCCCTACATCACCACCACCACCATCCTCATCATGGGTTTCTGACATGCCCGTAGCCATGCTTTCGATACTCCTGCATCACTTGGCATTACTCCCTTGGCAGGAACAACCTAAGGATCAACATTCGTTTTGGTGACGTTGTTGGAGAGCGAAGTTGAAATATTTTTTTCCCTAGGAAAAGCCAAAGGAATAAATTATGTTACCTAGTGGTGAACAAGAGCAGAACTACACGATGCAAAAAAAATTCAAGAAGATCTTTACAAGAAACTTTCACCTAGCAACTCCATAGTTGTTCAAGATTCCACTAAGAAGACAACCATGTTGTTGAGAAGGAAGAAAGATTCATTGCATGAATGGTCGGGTACATAATGAAGACTTTCTTTCAAGAAATTGTTGTCTCGCTACTTAGTGCCTTGTTGCTTTTCCCCATGTATTTGAAATAGATTATTCTCTATTTTATATATTGGAAGAATTATTTAAACCTCCTTTCCTAGAAAAGGAAAATTGTATTTCTTCTTACACTCTTCAATTGAATAATCCTTCTTCATCATTGCATTTTGAAAACAACAGTAAGTACTTTACATCATTGCCTTTTCACATGCCACTTGAACAAGAAGCCCAAATACCTATTTTTCTGATGAACAGTCAACCGTGTGAAACATTTGAGCAAGAAACCCAAGTACCCATTTCTCCTGCCATTAGTAAACCTTGTGAGCAACTAGCAAATATGCACTCTTGGGTTTCGAATAGATACAAATCTCTTACACTACCATCCATGATATGCCACCAAGATATCTTAAATCCCTTCCTAATTTCAATGGAGACAATGATGTTTCAACAAAATAACATATTTCAGCCTTTCAAGATTATACAGACTATTTGGAGATCCAGCATGATGATGCTTTTGTCATAATATTTTGTCATTATTTGGAAGGAGATTGCATAGAATGGTTCAGAAACTTGCTTGTTGAGTTCTTGGATGGATTTTTATGATTTTTTCCTGGACAACTGGACAGAAAAGAAAACCCATCATTACTATTGCTATGAGTTTTACTCCATGAAAAGAAATAATGATGAGACTCTTACAAAATTTAATGTGAGATTTCGAAAAATTTATCTCAGTATGCCCTCTTGAAGCTTCTACTAAGGTGTGTTATGCAACCGCACATGAGCTTGATTTATCCTTTTATCCTAGAGAAATAAGATCTCCAACTTTGGAACAAATGCTTACTGATGTTGAGGAACTGGAAACAATTTATCGACTTGTGGGAAAATTCTTAGCCATTATGCTAATGAGGATATGATGATGCGGAAGAATAAAGAGGGAGGAGGACATGTAAACTCATACTTTCATATTTACCCTATTCAAAACAATGAAAGTCAACTAGAACTTTGCACTGTCAAAGGTATCAAGATTGTAGATATTCATATTCCAAATCAACAAGATGTCATTCTTCCTACAATAGATAATTATTTAATTAATTATTGGAGAGATGATTTCCCTATAAATTTCCTAGATGATCTACTTTACGATGTTTGGGAAGATATAAGTCAACAATTTGATGAGTTGATCAACAGTTAGATGAAAAGTTTATTGTCTTAAATGTGTACAAAGAATCCGTTGTTAGAAACAAGTTTTGTGATGAGAATATTGATGATAGTTTTATATATTATGATACTGAGAAAGAGAGGATTCATGAATTAGCATCTACAAAAATTTCAATCAGTCAACTAATTTATGACAAGTATGAAGAAGAACTTGAGTTCTATTGTCTGGAATTTTAGAATTTGCCCATCTTTACATGCCCAGGACTTATATCAAATCAAGAGAGAACGGAAATCAAAGATTAAAAATAATGTTTTGATGACCAAGCTCCTGGCCCAAGTCATTATGAAGAAGTTATTGTTCCAGAACAACATAAATAACCATTGTCTAAGAGACATATCAAGAAAAACAATTGTTGTATGAAGACATAAAATATCTTGTATATGTAATGATTGTAACAGTGTTGGTTTGTATTTTTCTTCCTCTTATAATTGTAATAGAGATGAGATATATATGAACAATGTAAAAGGAAATATGTGTTTGAAAAACTTTGAATAGTTGAAGCGCAACATTATACTTCTAAGGACTTGAAACAAAAATTTAGTGAGTGTTCTACAAATACATTTGAAGGAAATTTTTTTTTAAATGAATATGAAGAGTTCCAAGAAGATAAAGTCATTTCTCCTATTCTAGAATATTAGAATCAACAATCTAATGAGAAAATTCAAATCCTACATAAGTACAAAGACATGTTTGTCCAAGCAGACCCTGAAGGAAAACAAGTACTTGTTAATTTTGCAACTCGAGATACAAAAGGTTTGA
This sequence comes from Picea sitchensis, assembly GCA_010110895.2. NCBI lineage: Eukaryota > Viridiplantae > Streptophyta > Pinopsida > Pinales > Pinaceae > Picea > Picea sitchensis. The sequence continues at coordinate 10,175 of SNQJ01S0035689.1, forward strand.
TTTGTGATGTTGTAAATTATAATATTGATTTTTCCTTGTCCTTTCCAAATGCTTATAAACATGAAGGAGAATTAATTGCAAATATAAGGATTTTTGCATGTGGTGATCTGTGTAGTAACGCCAGCCTACTATTGTCTTTTCCCCATATGGAGTTCTTTAAAAGTGAACTTATCTATGATACATACGAGGATGAGCTTGAGTTGGAAATAGAGTATTTTTCTCTTACAACATTCTTACAATGTACATTTGGCTCTAAGTTGTATATTGATGCTAAACAAAGGGATGAAAAACAAGTTGACAATTAGAGAGTGGTTGAAGTCCTTGAAAACATTGAAAAAGAGGAAGAGGTCAACAAAGTTAGAGATGAGGAAGGAGATCATTTCGCTGATAAATTTGAAGACCCGATTGAAGCTTGGTTGGAGTTAGTTTTATTAAAAACATCAACTGCTTCTAGACTCTCAAGGACACTGCTTTGGGGTTGTAAGTATAAAGTTTGATTTCAAATCATGTCACAATTGTTTATTTTTTTAATCTTACACTTGACCAAGTATTCTCACAAAGTTCGCTCAATTAGCAAAATCCTTTATTGGTTACATTGGAAAAATGACTTTGCCTAACTTTGTTTTCTTATAAATTAGGGTAGGAAAATATGTACGTAAATAAGCTTGTCATTGAGCAGTAGTATATATGTTTGATCGTATATACTTTAGGGATTTTTGAATTTTCTTTTCAATAGGTATTGTTAGGATCTGAAAACTTTCAAGCATCNTCTTATAAATTAGGGTAGGAAAATATGTACGTAAATAAGCTTGTCATTGAGCAGTAGTATATATGTTTGATCGTATATACTTTAGGGATTTTTGAATTTTCTTTTCAATAGGTATTGTTAGGATCTGAAAACTTTCAAGCATCCTAAGGGATAAAATTAGAACCCTTTACATCTCAATTATCTTAATAGGAACAATATCTATAATGAGTGACTATGTCATGAGTATGTTGTTGTGGTTAAACTGGAAAACACTTCTAAATATTACTTTAAATTATCATGATTCTAGCTGAAATGTGATGTTCTTTTAGTAATCATGTCTTAGCAAAGAGATAGGATGTCAAATTTTGAAATTAATTATCTAGATTTGCTCAAAGTTTACCTTCCATACATAACATTAAAAGTAATTGGTCAAGAGGAAGGATTGAGTTAATGTTGAGGGGATGGACATATTTAATGGGTATACTAAATTATGTGAGCACATCTAACTCATATTCGAAAACATGTATCATCCCTATGTGTGATTCAAAATGCTATTGATTGCCCCCATCTCAAAGTGCTTAAACCATAAATAAAATAAATATGGTGAAAGGAAATTCAATTCAAAAATGCAGATATCTTCGTCAAGGCTATGGACGTCCATTGCCAGTAGAGCAAGGGATGTGATGTTGAGGTGACTAAACCATGGGTTGCAATATACTCTTTGGCAATATAATGAAACCAAGAAAAAAATATAAGAATTATCATATGAATCTATATTTCATTACCCAATCATTAATGTACCCTCAAATTTAGCATTGTCTCGACACTCTTAGACTATGTTATTGGTAGATGAACTCCCATTGTACATTACTTTGAGTAAAGACAGAGAACGATTAGAAATTTGGCATATTAGCTTAACAAATTTATTTGATTGCCTTGAGTAGCCTTGAGTAACTCCAGAGTATGTTGGGAAAAGGGAAAAAAGGAAAACTTACATTTTACTATAACCAAATTTATCTTTTACAACATGTTGAAACATTTGGTCATCATTAGCTCTATCATTCTTGTTATAGATCTACTAAAATATTGAGAGAGAAATGTGTTTATACATGCATTAGGATTTGGTTTATTTTCTCGTAAATAATTTAGGAAGTTCGTGAAATAAATGGAGGGTTATTTTATTGAAAATCCTTAAGATAAATCTAATTCTCATTTTGACAAGGATATATATTGTGTTAATATATCTGTAGATGTGAAGAAACTTTGCTTTCAATAGATAAACATTTATGACTAATCATTTTGTTATTTGTGGAATTTTTTTCTAGCAAAATCATTAAGCTTTTTTCAAGTACAGATACACAAGATAGAAACATGATTCAACAGATTTTGTGTGAATATATTGATCGTGAAACTTTATATCAATAATAACAGACACAAATATTGGCTTGTACAATAAGACTTGCTTCAAATATGCTAAAATAAAGCAACATGACAAGAAAGGTGGATCTTCTAATGAAGAATGAGTTCATGCCCAACGACAAAAGGCACAAGTCTGTGGTTCTTGATGCCTCACAGGGAAGCATCATCCCCTAGTTGGAGCCAGATGTTGTAAATCAAAATGTTCGTCTCAAAATGTTTTACATTTCTTACATTCTTACAAATAGAAATCGGGAAGGATGGAGAATGTTAAGTATGGATTGGGATATGGACATGCTACACCTCTCAAATTCCCCTGGTAGCATGACTCAACCCAAGAGTGACAACACTTATCTAGAAGATGATGATGATCACCAAGGTGAAACAAGGAAAAAGGCACAAATTTAGAGCATCATGATCCATTATCCGACTCAACCAATGATCACCACTTTCATGACAAGTAAATGAGACATTAACACCCAATATGAAGTAATGAAATAATGTATCTTATGTATGTCTAGCACCATAATCATCAAAAGTGAGTGAGTTGAGAAAAATGTGGGAAGAATCTCTATCCAACTGCCTATGGAGAACCATGGATGTAAGTGAGTTGAGAAAAATGTGGGAAGCATATCTAGCCAACTGCCTATGGAGAACCATGAATGTGGAAATCATCTCTAGATATCATCTTGTGGAATTGTTATCTATGATAAGAATCACGAGAGAAAAATATCCTCTAGTTACCCCTAGTTGTTCGGGGGTAACATGAATGATGGCCATTCCATTTCCCTCTCAAAATGGTTGGGACATAGAAATTTCTCCCAAACTCCACACTTACTTTGATTTGCTAACACCAATCATTCTACCTTATTTGCAAGATGGAATGGGACTTAATCGATTTTATAAAAATCCAACCTTTTCTCTTTCACTTAATTGATGTCTCTATTTAGCTTCACCAAAAAGAACAAATGTCATTAAAATATTTTTGGAGGGGAGCATCTATTTCATTCATTGGAAGATTGTTTATAATTGGAATTCAACTTCAGCTTCATTCCTTTTTTTCAAAGAAGTTAAAGAAGGGATAATATTTGTGAAGTTTTATACAAACCTCTTATAGTACCTTGTGTCTTATGATTTTCTTCTTACATTAGAAACATTCCTTAACATAAAGCCATCCACATTGGATAATTGATTAATACACTAACACATATTCTACATATATATTATGGTAAGGCATTGTACTTGATTTTGATAAATTTACACTTGCTCGATTTTGCATACAATTATTGCTCTCTCAATACTCAAAGAGTAAGTTGTAAATGTTTTTTGGGCTCTCTTTTGAGTTTGTAATAATCATATTATTGTCCAAAGTTATTATAACAATATTGTAAACACATTTACTAAACATTTTGCCTATCAAGATTGATACGATAGCTAAGGATTGCCTATCAATATTGATACGATAGCTAAGGCATTGATTAAACCAATGGGATCCACCACAAATTTGTTGAACACATTTTGTAATTGTACTTATTGGGTTTTCTTTCGAAATCTTAAATAAATAGTGGAATTATATTGATAGAAAAATTTAAAAATGCATGATGACATTATGAAGCTTTGTGTGGGGATCATGTATACCTAAATAAATAAGTCCCTTTTGTTTCAACAATATACATCAACAACACCCCAAAAATTGACTTAAAGCAAACCATAAGTCATCCTTCAAGTTCACAATTTTTTCATAAACTAACACCACAATAAGAGATTGATAAAAGACTCGAAAAATCTTCTACTAAAAGTGAATGAAAATTGTGAAACAAATACCATTTCTTGGAACCATAAACAACATAAAAACACATAACAATGTTGTTCATTTCAATGGAAATGATAAACCATTAGCTTCACAAACTTGTGGCATTCCATTGTCTAGGCATGAGTTATGCTAAAAACCTCTCAACTTCAAAAGAAACAATGAGAGAAGCAAGAGGGAAGAAACTTGATAGCAAGTCAAATGTTGATACCAAGGCTAGCTACATAAGCTAGAGTTTTAACCTCATCCACTATTGAGCAAAAGTGAATTGACATTGCATAACAAAGGTACACACATACACACCCTCACCCCCCAACTACATAACTCACTAGGGTGTGAGGGTGTGCATAGGTGTAAAAGTAGATTAAGTTTGCTCACCATTAGCCAAATAAGCTTGGTTTTCATGAAAGAACATAATCAAAGCATGAAGGGAACTAATGATAGCATTTGTATTAAAACTAATGGTATCCAAAAAAAATCAACGAGCTCTCAATTAACACAAATCAAATTGCAAAAGTTGCAAATGTTGAAGACTACACATGAGATTGAGGGAAAGGATAAGGCATTGTATCAAGGGATGTTGTCATTGGAGGAGCATAGTGGAAGAGATCTTTAATGAAAGATGAAGAACCAGTCTTTTGAAGTTAGAAACGGAGATGAAGGAGACACCTGAGATACATGAGCCATCAAGCCCAGATCATCCACCTAAACCATTAACTCCTTTGAGATATGGGTCCCTAAGCCCAAATCTTCCACCCCAACCATTAGCAACAAACAAAGACAACAAGCGATTTATTCTACTACTCAAGAAGATGAAACAAATAAAATAAGGTAAGAAATGAGACAATCCAAATACAACTAAATAAAATGTGCAAGTGAATGAGTTGAGAAAAGGGGAAAGGCGTAAAATAAAAAGAACCCCTGTAAAAACTCAAGTAGATGAACAAAAAAATAAATATTTCTATAGCATCGTACAACATAGAATAAGCAACAATGGTGGTACCATAAAAACTCTTTAATCCATACCCATGGCATCTTCTTTAAAACCACAAATAATTTCATGGCATCTTCTTTAAAACCACAAATAATTTAATGGGGTAAAGTAAAATTGCAAAGTAAAGCATACCGTGGAAAATTGTTGTAAAAAAATTAGAGAAAAAGGAATGGAAAAATATAAACATTCTTTGCATAGTAGGTGTCTTAATCACCCATTCCATTAACACCATAACTAGTAATAATGGTTCCTTATAAAAACTCGAGTAGAGGAAAAAAAAAAAATATATATATATATATATATATATATATATATATATTTATATTTATATTTATATTTATATTTATATTTATATTTATACAACATAGAATAAACAACAATGTTCGTAACATGGAAACTCTTAAATCCATACCCATATCATCTTCTTTAGAAACCACAAATAATTTAATAGGAGTAAAGTAGAACATACCATGATAAATTCTTGTAAATAAATTGAAGCAAAAGAGAATGGAAGAATCTAAACATTCTCTATAATAGCATGTGTCTAAAGCACCAATTCTATTGACACCATAACTATATGAGACCAAAAAACAATGATAGTAAGAGACCAAAAAAACAATGATAGTGAAAAGCTAACATTTTAGTGCCATCCATCCTGTCTTGAAAATCCACAAGAACAACCTACACGTGAAACCTTGAAGATCAAGTGTCAACCATAGAAGAGGTTAGAACCATACAACAAAATGATGAACCCAACAATCCTTCTAAGATATGCCACCATTACTTATCATAATTAATGAAAGGTGCATAAGAAGATGACTCCTCATTTACATGATGCGACTAACTAAGTGCAGAGGATAAACATATCACAATCAACACTCTTTTCCTTCCTTATTGTTGATTTCTATTAAATATTTTTTTAGACATCAAGTAAATATTAAATATTGGAGAACTCCATCAATCCTTCCATTCAAATGAAAATGTCATTTAAAATTAGTCCTATTAATTAACAAACTCTTCAATAAAGAATATATTAATCAATCCAAATAAATTTCAACTACAACTTAATTAACAAACTTTTCAATAAAGAATATATTAATCAATCCAAATAAATTTCAACTACATCTTAATTAATTTGGATAAATTTCAATTATAGGATAATAAATTTCTATTAATTAAATTTTAATTATAGAACAATAAATTTATATTGACTCAAATCTACCTTAATTATGTTATAATAAAACATGTCTATTTCATTTACACATGAATCAACCATTTGTTTAATTTACCATGACTATCATGATGTTATAATACCATTTGTTTAATTTGCCATGACTATCATGATGTTATAATGAACTATGGTCATAAGACTATGATTATCTAGTAAAATTAGGAATAAAATTAGGAATAAATATTCAGGTTATGTAATAACACTTAATTATAATAAGCCCAATTGTTTAACATAATCGATGTTTATCATTTTTTACTTGGTATTTGACTAGTTCCATGCCAACAATCACTTGATTTGAATCCCCCTAGGTTAGGTGCACTAGATTACATGGACATATTTACTAGAGATGTGGTCCACAAATATGAGAAAGCATCATTAGATTTCCCCGCGAATTTTTTCTTGGAAAAATAAAAATTAATTATAATTAATATTTTTTGTATTCAAAGCTAAGAATAACAAAAATACCAAGTCATCACATATTCGTAGGTAAAAGTGAATTAGTAAAGTTTATATAAGTCATCACATATTCGTAGGTAAAAGTGAATTAGTAAAGTTTATATGTTTACATTTTAAGAAAAWATATATAATAAGCTTTATGTATTCAAAAGTAACTAGTCATCATCTATTTGCATCTACAAGTGAATTAGTAAAATTCACATTGATAGAATTTACATGTTTAAGTTTTAAGGGAAACATGTAATAAGCTTCATGTATTCAAAAGTAACGATATCTTAAACAAGGTTGTGTGGCAGCGTAGTCCCTGTCGGATTGAATTGGAATAAGAAAAAGTAGCAGAGGCAGATGGAAACTGCAGCGGAGATGTGGAAAGCAGCATGAGGCACAGGTGGTATCCATGCAATAAACGACACGTGGCCTCTAGAGAAACATTTATTTTTTGAAAGCATAGAACAGAATACAATTTGTGCATAGTGGAAGATAAAAATTTATGACGACACAAATATGAAAGGAGGTAAAAAAACAATTTAGTTTGACATATACTAAATAAGTTACAAGTTCCTGGAAATTTAAATGCATTTGTCATATAGACTGGTGAAAGATAAAAATGTATGAGGACATAAATATAAAAGGAGATAAAAAAAACAGTTTTATTTGAAATATATCAAAAAATACAAGTCGGTTACATATTCCTGGAAATTTCAATGCGTTTGTCATATAGACTGGGATAGGGGCTCCCGCAGACCAAAAGAGAAATATGTACAAGAAACAGGACTGCAGAAAGAAGAAGTGGGCGACGGTAGAGTGCAATACTTGAAAAAAAAAATTGAAAGGCATCAGTCTTTGGCTAGACATTTCTATTTTAAAAATTGGAATAACTGGGTTGATAAACAAAACAGGATGCGATCAGTAAACTTACAGTGATGGTACATATGACCCCTTTTGCTATTTGCTTGTGGATACCTTTTCATTGATATCGTCGACAGCTGTTGGAATCGTGGCAACTGCTTGTTGCCTTTCGTCGACGGCCTGCTTCAATTCCCTTTCGAGCCATTCTTCAATGTAGCTTCTCATTGGGGCGACGTTAATCTCATTCCGGATTTTTATGTTGAAAAGTTTGTTTTCTAACTCCCCAAAGTCAATAGAAAGATTACGCAGAGCCTGATCAATTTCCTCATTCTGTACTGAATAGTCGACTAGCCAGTCATCAACGTGATCTTGACCATATTCAAGGATGCTATAAAACTTTTCCAAAGACAACGCCTTAAACATATCAACCTGTTTATCGAAGTCTTGCCTAGTTAAGGGCAAGGAGTTGACGATTAAGTTGGGGTCTTGGAAGTCGTTGGTCCTTCCAGCTAAGTTTATTCTGGAGAGCCTTGTGAATAATTCCTCTTTCTTTGATATGGCTTGTTCACATGACTGAACAATGAGATGCAGGGCCTTCACTTTTTCTTTCCAGCATGCATTTAATTGGTTGATCTGGTTTTTGGATGGAAGATCTTGTTGTCTTCTTCTTGTTTCTTTCATGTTGTTGACAATGGTGCCAAAAGGAAGGACTATGTTTAAATAGAAATGTTCTTCATATTTTAACTCCGCCTCCAAATGTTCGAGCAAACTATGTACCATGGTTCCAAGGGAAGTCATGGTTTGTGATGTTTCCCACGCCTCAGTAACCAGTTCCATTATTTTATTGATATTATTCTCCACGTATCCTCTACAGGATGTGAGGAGCCTGGAGGATCCTTTTAACTTAGTTGCAGGGGTGGCAGGAATGGCTATTGCCAAAGGATTGGCAAGAAATGGCATAGGAATCAAAGCCTCTTCCAATTCCTTGACCCGGTCCTTCAGTCTGGCATTCTCGGCCTTGATGCCTCCAATGGAATCATGAAGTGCATCTTTGCTCGCTATGTGAATTTGACAGATTTGGGACGACCGCATGTTCGCAAGGTTAACCTCTTAACGAGATTTTCCTTTCTTATTTTTCAAAAAAAAAATTCAATAATCAATTTTTTGGACTGGCTGTCAAAAATAGCGCTTTGGAACACAAAGGATTCATCTTCGTCAAAATTTTCAGTATCGGATATGTCCATTGCACGACTATATTGGATGGTGGCTCCGGGATGATCAAGGTAGCGGAGCATTCTATCCAGATTAGGCTCAAGTTCCATGCTCTCACTTTGAATTTTGGGCTCTTCCGTCTGTCCCACATTTTTTTTTCTCTTCTTGTCTACTGGAAGCTTGTGAGAACTATCAATTTTAGAGCGAGGAGGGTCGTTATCTCCTCCTCCGTTTGAAGAACTCTGATTTGCTTTGTTGTTGTGGTGGCCCGTTGGAGCGATGCTCTGGGATGTCGTACTTTTTGGAGTGTTATTCGTCGATTGAACACTCTTGTCACTGGGGCCTTTCCCCTGTTTCTTGTACAATTTAGTGTTGCTTTGTAGTGTGTCTAGGTCATTGGCATCAAAAGCAAGAGCATTGCCGCCAGTGTCTTTGTTTCAGACATGTGTTTTTTAAAAAAACAATCGTCGAAGCCAAGTGCTTGTAAATGTTGTCGAAAATTTTTATCGGGGTCAAATCCTCTTAGGATTTCAGCATATCTTAGGTTGAAGTTGCTAGAATGCACTGCAAATTCGTCAATTTTGTTGACGTTTTTCAACACGAAATCACCGACTTTCCAAGGCAGAGAAATGAACTGTTTTTTTCTCTTCTCTTGGAATAGATGCAACCAGTAGTTGTATTGCCATGCTACTTCTGCAACAAACATTTTGTCTGTAATGTGACATGGAAGGACAACATGTTTTTCCCTGGAGCCAAAAATCCTTATCACAGAGTAATTATCCAAATGTTCAAGTGTCCCCTTCCTGTCCAAAAGACTGGTTGCATGTTCAGATATGCGGGGAGCATCTTCTCCTAACAACAAAACTTTGAAAACAGACACGAAGCCATTAAAAACCTCATAAAAAAAGTGGGAAGCCTTATGCTTCCACAAGGCCTGGTACCAGAACGTTACTGGATCGAATTCCCATATGACATTCTTGGACAGAGACAGTTCTGGAAACAGGAAGCAATGTGTTATCGCAAAAACTAAGTAGGATGACATATAAAATTTATTTTCCCTTTTGAAGCTTGACAATTGGGAATAGATTTCATGGGAAATTAACTTGCTCGAATCAAAAAATGTCTTGTTCCTTGACTGTGAAATACAAAATATAGAGAGTCATCCGAGAAAAAATTGTTGTGGACTCCTGTCCCGTTATTCTTGTAAACAGCGAGGCAATTTCGCGGAATGGATTTCTAAATGAACTAACCTGCAAGCTTGTGATATCTTCAGGAACTACAATTGGGTCTTCCAATAAATGGGGCAAGAGGTCCAACCCATTATTATGCTTTGCTAGGAACTGTTTGCAATATT
>SNQJ01S0035689.1:52916-66193 GCA_010110895.2 Picea sitchensis
GGCTACTTGGACACCTGAAATTAGGTGAGTCACTTTTTACTTTTATTGAATTTTAATTTAAAATATATTTATAATCTAGTAACGTTTGAAAATTAAAGAGATTTAAATATATTTTATTTTTTATTTTAAGTTTAATAAGTAAAAGTTGATTTGAGAGATAATAAATAATATCATTGTTATCAATTAAAAAAATTGTTTCCATTTTTAAAGTTAATCCAAAATAATAATTGTCATTTTTTTCTCTTCTACTCCACCACCTATTCTAAAAACTCGGCCTAACAGGGGGAGGCCCTCCAAAATCACCCTTGAGATCCTTTACGATTATTGGAATCATTAGAAAAAAGGAGAGAAGAGAGAGATGCCAAAAGCCAAATAGAGTTAGAATCATTAGAAAAAAAGAGTGTCGAAAGAGACGTAAAACTCCAAATATAGCTAGAGGTGATGCTTGATAAAAAAAATTAGATACTTCAATGATACCATTCAAACTCAAATAAAGGATAGATTCTTAGGGTTCAAGAGTGAATTGCAGACAATGAAGGATATGATTCAAGAAATGGAAAAACATAAACAATCAACCTAAGAAAGAGAGGTTGAAGAAAATTGCAACTTGAGAGATAAGATTAAAGAGCTAGAAGAAAAACTAACCAACAATTTGACCCTTAGTAATCTGGAAAACAAATTGGATATCAAACCCATTAAAGAGGAAATGAATAAGCTAATCGAATTGGACCATGAGCGTAATAAAAGAGCCTTGAACCTCAGAATTTTTGGAATAAAAGAACAACAAGAGGAGGATACGCTAGCAATAGTAAAAGAAGAATTAAATAATAGATCACAAATTGATACAAATTACCTCATAGAAGCAAAGAGGCTAGGAAAAAAATCGATCACAAAGATAGGTTGATTTGTGTCAAAGTAAGTTGTAATGACCATAAATATAGCATACTCAGTAAATCTCTAAGCTTAAAAGGGTCATGAATATTTATAAATGAAGACGTCGTTCCTGAAGATCAAGCTGAATCAAGGAAGGAAGTTCAAAAGGTAAAAGAAGCTAGGAAAGAAGGAAAATGGGCAATAATTAGAAATCGAAAATCTATTGTTAGGTATAGAGACCAAAAGGATAATAATAAGTAGGAATTTGGGACACTCATGATCCTTTTTTTGAACTGTCATGGCTTTCCATGGCACAAAGGTCCTATGATAAGTCGGATCTCGAGTGATATTGATATTATTTGTCTAGTTGAAACTTGGGAGCATGAGCAGTCTAAGGTCCCTAACATAGAAGGATTTGTCTTGTGGTGGACATGGAACAAAAATTCCCACCGTAGAGGGATAGGAGGCATAGTTTGTTATATTAGAAAGATCATTTATCCCCACATTCAACTTCATAAGATCGACCCTCTCAATCAGTACATTTGGATAGAAATTTCAAACACCAATGCTAAGAAGATGTATATAGCAATTTGTTATTTTGCACCTATTAATTATACTTTTTATAAGAAAACAATCTAGATAGAAATTGTCCCTATAATAATTTAGAACAAGATATTTATAGTTTGAAAATGGAAGGTAATATCGTCATGCTAGAAGATTTTAATGCTAGGACTGCAATTAAACAAGCTACTCTTTTAAGTACCGATTCCAACCATAATCCTTTATGGCTAGATGAGGACCTTGTTTTATCTAATAGCTACAAAATAAGCTCTGAAGACCTAATTGAGAATTTGTTTGGTATTGAATTGATCAAGCTCTGCAACTCTCAAGACCTAATAATTTGCAATGGAGTAATGAAGTGGCCAAACTCCAACCAAATGACTTGTATTCATGGGCTAGGTAGTAGTGTCGTAGATTATGTGATATATAATATCCTTGTTTCCGACCAAATAACAACTTTTGACCTTTTAAATGACCACGAACCCGACTCCGATCATAGATCTTTAACCCTAACTCTAAACTTTTCCATGCATGTGAGCATCATTGAAGAGAATTCTGATAATTCAAGGAAATTGCGCTTTGACAAAAGTAAAGTTGACCTTTTTCTTAAAGAATTTAAATAATAAATTAAATCTCCTAACTTATAAGGACAACATTGAAGAACTCTATCATAATTTTACAACTACCCTTTCCACTTCTATTAACAACTTCTCTTTCGAGGTGTCCTGTAAAAAGAATAATAGAATGACCAACCCTTGGTATGATAAATAGCGTAAAATTGCTAGGAAAGTCATCAGGGATGCTTCTAATGAGTCCTTAAAACTCGATAAGATCAATACGTACAAATCTCTAATTAAAAAGAAGAAAAGGGACTATATCAATAAAAGGCAAGAGTAGCTTTCACAACTATCTTAGTTGGATCCTAAGAAGTTCTGGAGCCAAATTCTAAACCACAATACTAAAGAAAATAATTTGATTCCCTTAAGGGACTAGAATTCCTACCTTGAAAGTATTTACAAGTTCCCTAATGCCATGGACACCATTCCTATTGTCCCTACAAAGGATGAAGTTTTTTCTTTAGATGACATAGAATTCGGGTTAAGCGGCTTGCAAATGGGAAAGCTAAGGACACTGAAGGCTACCAAGCTTGAATTTTTAAAATCAGAGGGCCTATCCTTATCCCTCACATACACAAGCTCTTTAATTTAGCAGTCAAGTAGCGCTTCCCTAAACCCTGGACGCAAAGCCTCATTGTTCCTGTTTTTAAAAATGGGGATAGAAACATTCCCTCTAATTATAGGACCATTATGATTAGCTCGATTTTAGCCAAACTTTATAGAATTATTTTGGAAAAGAAGATTAGCCTTTGGCTAGAAAGTTACGGTAAAAGAGCTAAAGGCCAGGCCGGGTTTAGGAGATATCTTTCAACTATGGACCATCTTGTTACCTTTAGGATCATTGCAGAGGAGTTCTGCAATACTAAAACCAATCTTTTTTGTTGTTTTGTTGACTTTAGAAAAGCTTTTGACATGGTTCTTAGGAAATACCTTTGGAATAGGTTGGAAGAGATAAAAGTGCCTCTCGAGTTGAGGGTTGTTGCAATAAGGATGTATGAGAATTTTATTGCTAAGTTAAAAAACACCGAGGGCTGGTCGAACAAGATTAACTGCAATACTGGAGTCAAACGAGGTTGTCCCTTTTCCCCTATTCTTTTTTGCATATACATTGACAAGTTAGAAGATTGCTTGGAAAAAGCAGGTTGTGTCGGCCCTACTCTCACTGACATAGTCATCAATCTTCTTCTTTATGCTGATGGTATTGGTCTTATGGCAAGGAGTCCCCATGATCTTGAAAACCAACTAAGAATCCTTAAGGATTTTTGCTCCAATATGGGTATGACTGTTAATACTAATAAGACTAAGGTCATGATTATTAAATCCAATAAGATCACTTATGATACCTTTGTATATGGCAACAACAACTTGGAAGAAGTGACTTCATAAAATATCTTGGAATTGATATTCACCACAAGCTCAACTGGAATTATAGCATCGAGAAAAGGATTATTGGGGGATGGAAAGCTTATTATGGGCTTGAAAACAATTGTAAATCAGCCGATATTTGGAGTTGGGATAAGAAGAAACTCCTTTTTGAGACTCTTGTTACACATGTTATTCTTTATGGATGTGAATTATGGGGCTGTAGTATCTCTCGTGAATCCTGGAGAAAGATAGAGCAATTAAAAAAGAATTTTATAACCTATAATCTCAAAATTAAAGGAAATACACCCTATCTCATCCTCCTCTTAGAAACAAGCCTATCCCTCATTGAGCGCATGACTATGACTAGATACCTAATGTATAAGAACAAGTTAAACATGGAAGACAAGAGGCTTCTTAAAATTGCTTTAGAATCAAGTCGTAACCACCATTGACTCAAGCGAGGATGGCATTAAGATGCCCAGTCTTGGCTAAACTATTGGGGAATCATGGAAGGCACCATTTTGCAGAATAAAGATACTATCAAAAATATCATCAAAACAAAATTTAAGGAGAAAATGTGGTGTGATAAAGAGTTAGAGGAAAAAATAAAATTAAGGTATTGTAAGGATGTAATCAACCCTAATCTAGAAGATCAAAATTATCTATCTATTTTGACAAGTATAAAGAAAAAAATAAACATTGCTAAGATAAAAACAAATTCTCATGAACTCCATAGTGAAACTGGGCGTTGATCAATTCCTAAAACACCTTGGGATGAAAGAGTGTGTCACCTTCGTGACACTAAGAAGGTTGAAGATGAAAGCGCTTTCTCTTAGATTGTCCAACCTATACCCAAATTAGATCTCATTTTCAAAATATTTGTCACACTACCAACCTTCCTAACCTCTTAACTCAACAAAACTATGGTGATCTTGGAAAGCTTCTCTTAATGCTTTTCGAGCACAAAAACAAAATTCTAAAGAATCGCAAACAATCACTTACCCTCTTAAGGTCTGATAGACCAATTCAGTCTTAGTGGACGTTAATCATCATCATCATCATAAAAAATTAGGTCTTTTGGCCGCCGGGTCTAGTTTGATTTCGAGATCAAATTCTTGGGTCACAATCATCTAATTTCCCCTTTGTTCTCCTAGCTCATGCTGAATAAAAGGTGATCTTATAGCAACATGAGACAATGTGAATTTAGTATGATTTTTAAGAATGTCTAATCTGAAGTGTTTAACAACCTTGTACACAACATAGGCTTGTTTGTCGATGGTAGAGTAGTTCAATTATGCTCCTTGTAAGTTGGTCCTCATGAAAGAAATATGAGCTTCATTATTATCATCATCCTTTTGAGTAAGGATGGTAGTTGGGCACTGATTAGAGGCAAAAAGATAGAAATCTTTGTTGAAATCAGAACTATGTAAAACTGGGGCTTAAGAAATGGCAATCTTAATTTTCTCAAAGGCTTCCTTCTCTTCTATGTTCCACTTTAATTTAACATCTTTGCAAATCATTTTTTTGGCAAGGGTTTGATTTTTCTAGTGAAATATGGTATGAATTTTCTGATGAAGTTGAACTTCCTAAAGAAAGATTGCATAGTTTTCTTATTGCGAGGAAAAGGAAACTGGGAGATCAATTTTACCCGCTCTAGGTCAATATGTATCCCATCCTTTGATATATTATGACCCATAAGCTTCCCTTTAGTTACACCGAAAATTGTCTTCGGGTTAAGGGAAATTCCATACATTCTACATATTTCTAAGATTTTTGTGAGATTCAAAATATGGCCTACTCTATTTTTTGAATATATAGTCATGTCATTTGGATAAACTACCACACTCTTATTTATCATGCCCCTAAGAGCAAAATCCATAGCTTGATGAGAAGTGGCACCTCTATTAATTAAGACGATAGACATGCATTTGTATGAAAAGGTACCCCACTTAGTGCATAAAGTGGTTTTAAGTAGGTCCTCTTATGACACTAGGACCTGATTATAACCTGAGAAACCATCCAGAAGCAAGAACATTTCAGATCCAGAAACCGTTTGAAGGAGATGCTCCATTGGAGGAATGGGATAGGTATCTTTTTTAGAGGCTTTGTTCAAATTTCAAAAATCCATGCAAAAGTGAATCTCACCTGTTTTTTTCCTTACATGCAATAGGTTTGCCACCGTGCATAATGCCTTACCTAGAAGATAATTTTGGCATCTAACAAATTTTTGAGTTCCATATGAATTAAATGTTCAGGTGAAGGGTGAAACTTTCATAATTTCCGTTGGAAATGTTTGACATCATTCTTTAGTGGTATTGTGTGTTGTATGATCCTTGTGTCGTAAATTTTAAGATCTTGATAAGACCATGCAAAGACGTCTTGGTGTTCTTTGAATAGCTTGAGATAAGCCCTTTTTTAATCCACAAATAATGATTTTCCAAGATTAATGTTCTTGGGGTTCTTAGTGGTACCTAGATTTATTACTTCATAGCCTAAACTATAACTACCAGTTTTGATATTTAATGGACCTTTGAATTGATCCTGCAAGTGAAACACATTTTCAAGGTTAATCACCCCTTTGGGCATGGTATGCAATTTAAGTCTCACTGTTGTTTCATTGCCTTCAACCTTTGAAATCTTAGACTCTTGGTCTATTAAAGCAATTTGAAATTCAACATCATCAATGGTGAGATCTCTAAAGTTTTATTCATTGGTAAGGAATTCTAATATCTATTGATCTCCTTCAAACACCCTCCAACTAGTGACAATATCAAGGATAAAGGGTTTATATAGAAATTTAATGGTAAATCTAGTGGCTTCATAGCCTTTTAATGGGGAAAGCCTAGAGGTTCTTGTAGCCAATGAATCAACTAACAAGTTTTGGTATTGCGGGACAACAATGATGTTAAATGTGTAAAAGCTATCAATCAACCGATGAACTTCTTGTTGATAATTCATGAGGTGTGGCGAGTTGCAATGTATGGAATTCCTGATTTTCCTCACTATGATTTCAAAATCTCCAAAAACCTTGAGTTGTTTTATATTCAAATCAATAGCTTTCTTCAAACCTTGAACCAAAGCTTCATAGTTAGCAATATAATTTGTATAATCAAATTCTAGTTTACAAGATAAAAAAACTACGCCTACCATTTGGGTCTATAAAGACACACCCGACACTTGCCCCTTCTTGAGATTTAGATCTGTCAAAGAATAACGTCCAAATATTAGGAACAACGCTCAATTCTAGTTCATCTTTTTTATTTTTTATGATCTCTAATTTTTTTAGTTTTTTTTTTCTAAAGTGTTGTTTACAAGATGTACATTTGAGTTGTTTTGAATTTATGGGAAAWTTTTATCCTCTTGTAAACACAATTCTAACTTCTTTGAGACAGATATTTCGAATGTCAGGGCTATGAAATTACCAAAGTCTAAATCAAGTAAGTAATTTCCTAGGATGGGATATTTAGATGACGAGGGTTCATTTGTTGCATCCAAATCAGTTGAGTGTGTTTCATAAACTTTTCTTTGTCAATCCTAATTTTATTAGGTTGTCCATTCTAGGGTAACCATGAGTGAGACCAATTTGAGGCAAAATACCTTTGTAGTTTTTGTGACCAATCTCTACTAAGCACGAGACCATAAGCTGTAGGAATATCTACGACAACAATGTCAACACCTTGATGAATTTTTGGGTTGGAAACAATTCTAATTAGAACATCTTTTAATTCTCTGATAACCTTCACTTATGATCTAACTAATTGAATGATATGAGTGGAACACTTAGTGGGCGCAACGTTCAATTTTTTATAGACAGAGTAAGGCATGACATTCGAGGATGCTCCTGAGTCAACCAAATAGTTACGAACGTTGTGGTTGAAAATTTTGAAAGTTAGCAAGAAAGGAGGGGTTAATTACTTAGATCTTTTCCATGTCAAAGTTGCATTTACCAAACATGACTTAGATTTCTTCCCTGTCAAACCTATGTGATCTATTCCAAACCTACAATAGTAGTGTTGGAATTGAATAAACCACATAGGTTTTCAAAAATAAGCACAACTAATTTTCTATTAAAAAACCTTAGAAAGGAGTAAACACAACTCTAAAAAAATATGAAAAACAATAAGAATAATTTATGGGAACAAGATTTAATTACAAGATAAAATTATGAAGAAGGATTAATACATAGTTATTGAAAAGGAAAATTTAAAACCATAGTCAAGAGATAAAGAAAAAGGAAGCTAAAGGAATTTTTTTGAGGTAAAACCAAGAAGAAAGATCACTCATAAAGGAAACATTTCCTTGGTACAAACATTAGAAGAGGGAAATCACTAAGAGTCATCACTGTGGTCAATCAAATAAATATTATAAAACTCGTTGGTTATTGATTTGTATTACATATTATTCATACATTAAGTAAATATTATAAAACTCCATCAATCCTTCCATTTAGTTGAAAAAACCATCTAAAGTTAGTAATATTAATGAACAAACTCTTCAACAAATAATATATTAAGTAATCCAAATAAATTTCAACTATATGTTAACTAATTCAAATAAATTTCAATAAAATTTTAATTAGAGGATAATAAATTTCTATGAATTAAATTATAATCCTAAGATAATAAATTTCCATTGACTCCAATATATCTTAAATATGTTCTAGGATAAACTATGTTTAATTCATTTAAACCTTAATCAATCATTTATTTAATTTACTATGATTATGATGGTGTTACGATGAACTATGGCCATCTATGTGTGATCATTTATTAAAATTAAGAACATATATTCAAGTGTCATGCAATAATAATTAACTATAATAAATTCAAGTGTTTGATTCAATCGGTTGTCACCAATCTTATTAGATATTTGGCTAATTCTATTTACTATAGATTTAATTCAATGTAATTCACGAATGTGAAAAAACATCCATTAAATTCCCTCATGAATTTTTTCTTGAAAATAAAATAAAAATTATAATCAATATTTTTGTATTTAAAACTAACAATAAAATAACAAAGATACCAAATCATCACATTTTAGTACGTATAAGTGAATGAGTGGAATTTACATATTTAAATTTTGATGAAAATATGTAATGAACTTTATGTATTCAAAAGTRACAAAGTAACAAGTTGTCATATGYWWRCATGTACAAGTGAATTAATAAATTTCACAATGACAGAWGTTACATGTTTAAGTTTTAAGGGAAACATGTAGTAAGTTTCATGTATTCAAAGTATCATTAACTTATATCTTCATAATTTTTATATTCAAAGCTTTCACTAATAAAGGTACCAAGTCTTCACATATTCGAAGGGACAAGTGAATGAGTAGAATTTACATGTTAAGTTTTGAAAAAAAATATGTAAAGGGCTTTATGTATTTAAAAGTAACAAGTGATATATATAAAGGCATGTATAAGTGAAGCTATGGCTGAGCGATCCACTTGCATCGGAATGGACTCATTTTACTTCAGCTCTCAAAGGTGCCGACATTTCCCTGAGGGTCGAGCCAGATGTTTTGCTGTGGGCCGGCGGTGATGAATCTGGAATAATCTCTGTAAAAAATTTATATTTCGCCCTTCAAAAACAGCTTATCGCTGGTCCTGTTTTGCCGTGGAGTCACAAGCTTTGGAAACTACAGCTGCCACTAAAACTTAAATTATTTGCATGGTTGGTTGGTTTAGACAAGCTGCTCACCTGGGTAGCTTTGCAAAGACGTGGCTGGGTGGGGCCGAGTATATGTTTACTCTGTAAATCTGGCCCTGAGGACCTCCATCATCTCTTGATGCATTGCCCGTTTTCAAAAGACGTCTGGCACCGGGTTACCAAACACTATACTCTTCAGACATCCTGGTGCGGCTCATCCATCACTGATTGCTTCACTCGTTGGTTCACTAATAAATCGGCCCCACACAGCCTGGTGGTCCATTTCAGCTGGCATATATGGCTGGAGAGGAATCAAGTGCTATTTGAGGATGCCATGCCTTCCTTGCCAAGGGTGTTCTTCAAAATTCTGACCTCATTCAAATGGCAACAAATCACTGCCAGTGATCCCCCTCTTCGTGCTATGAATCTAGACTTGGCGGACGAACACACTATAGCGTTTTTTGACGGAGCTGCACAATCCAATGGTTCCAGATGCGGTGCTGGAGGCTTCTTCAAATCACACCAGTCCAGAATCACAAACTGGTTCATCAATTGTGGCTCAGGCTCAAATACTAAAGCTGAGCTTTTGGGCCTTTGGACCACGCTCACTCTCGCCGCTCTATGGTCTATCAATGATCTCCACGTCCAGGGTGATTCGAGAGTGATAATTGACTGGATTTCAGACAAGTGCAAGCTCAACTCCATCCATTTAGAAGGCTGGATGCAAAAAACGAGAGACCTTTTACAACGCTTCTCCAATATCAATTTTCTTCATGTTTCTCGCACGTTTAATAGGGCAGCTGATGCACTTTCCAAGAGGGCCTTATCTGGAGTGGTAGGGAGACTCTCGATCTATCACTGTGATAGAGGGATCGAGAGTCCCATTACCTCGTTAAATATTTTTGAATGATGCTGCCTGCTTTCCATCCAAAGTGTTGAATCTGCACTGGAGATGATCATTGGTTGTGGCTGTGAAGTTGTAATTCTCTCGCAATTATTTTCTTTTTCTCATGAATGGAATGTCTAGCATTTAGGAGGCTTTAGGCATGTCTGAATCCACAACGCTAGTGCATTTTGACCAATCGGACTGCTGTCCTACTTTGTAAATGAATTTATAAGTTATATAAATTCGAGAATTTTTTTTTTGGAAAAAATAAAAAAAAGGCATGTATAAGTGAATTAGTAAAATTACGAATAAGTGAATTAGTAAAATTATGATAGAATTTACATCTTTAAGTTTTGAGAAAAACATATAATAAATTTTATATATTCAAAAGTAACAATAACTTAGATAGCACGTAATTATACATTGGCAAGCAAGTCATCATATATTCGCAAGTACACATGATATAGAATTCACATTTTTAAGTTTTAAAGAAAATATATAATAAATTTTAGGTATTCAAACTTAATAATAATAAAAATAAGGTTATTAGGTAGCATATACTGCTGAATATAATAATGAAAGTATTGTTTAAGGAGATAGGGAGAGAAGGAGTAGGCATGAAATGACTAGATGACAAAAATATTTATTACATTTACATTGGGGGAAGTGAAGGCCAATAAGATATAAGATAAATGAGATTTAAAATTTAAAATTAATCATTATTTTTTAAAACTTTAGATAAAGGGGCTACATACCATGTCTATCAGCAGGTATAATAACAAGTCATTATGTCTTTACAAGTATAACTGAATAGTAGAANCATTAACTATAGATCCTTCTATATATTCCTCGAAAAAAAGCCATCCAATAGAACAGTCCAAAACTTTTTTGGAAAGTGAATCTGCTTTAGAGTTAAATTTCCTATGCACATGCATATATTTGATTCCATCAAAACTATCTTTTAATCTCCTGATTTTATCCTTCCATGCATTTAGATATATCAGATTTAGATTTGCTTTGTCATTTATCCAATCAATAACCACTTTCAAATCTCCAACCACCATCATCTTATTTATGGATAAACTAGATGAGAAGTGTAAGAGACCCCATAATCCCATGATCTCTGCTTTCATATTGTTTCCTTCACCACCAGCAAAATGAACTCTGAAGAAGTGATTTGAACTAATTTTAAGAAAAATACCAATACCACATAAACCTCCAACAACTGCACCATCAAAGAACCATATAGGAGTATCATCAAAATAGACTGGATTGAGAATGTATTTCATATTGTCATTTTCACAAGCTACCCTACGAGTGGCTTCCAAAAACTTAATAGCCAGTCTGCCAATTGGTTCTTGTTCATTCTGATATAAATTATTTTTCCAACTAAGCCTTTCTCGGCTAAGCTCGAAACCCTGTCCATTAGAACATCCTTGTCGAGAACACAACTGGATTTGGCTTCTCTAACTTTCAAACTCTTATGTTTGCGGAGTGAATGAGCAATACTGCCAGACGCCCTGTTATGTCCAGTACCAGCCACACGCGAAGGGGGTTTCCTCTTGGGTATTACCGACGAAAATACACCATGGGAAGTGATGGAAGTAGATTTAGGTGAAGCAGGGGAGCAACTGACCCGAGGGAGTTCGCCCATGTGCCTTTCCTCACTTCGGCTTGTGCCCATCACGTGACAGGGGTCAGGTGAGCTTCCATTGCAGAGATTTGTGGACATCTGTCGAGCCTTCTTTGCTGGTCGGCCAAGAAGCTTGGCATCTGACATAGTCCCACCTGACACCTAACGCATACAATCATACACCAACTTGTATATATATATATATATAATTTCATTAATAAAAGTGAAATTACATTCTTTGAGTGTTATGTTAGTATTACTATATTTCATCAAAAAAACTTTGCTAAAGTATACAGAGGTATACATACCCTACCTCCTTTGGATTTGAACTTGTGACCTCCAAGGAAGAAACACATGTTCTTAACCATTAGGCCCACTTAAGTTGTATATGAAACTACAATAAAAGTAGTAGTGATGTTTTGCATTTCATCAAAGATAAACCTCAGTATAAAGTTATCCAAAGTATCTAAATCCTACATCCACCTAATCACTACCTCAAATCCCACAATTTTGTATTTTTGAAGTCCCCCTTTTAGTTACAATTATAAGAACCGACTTTAATGCCATAAGCTCTCCCTTACTTAATTCAACTTTAAATTTTATAATATGGGAGTCCTTAAGATAGATAATCCTCCCTACACCAAAGGTTTGTTGATCCTTACTAGCTACTCCATCAAGGTATCTCGAGGTTCATGTTTTATTAATATCTTTAATCGTGATCTGTCTAGGAAGATTCTAAACCTTTAACTACTCAAAATTCTTTATGACACCAATGTTTTGAGTAACATATTAAACATGTGGTATGAATCTATCTTCAAATAAACTCGAATTATTGGTAAGCTAAAACATCCCATATTATACTTAAAGGCAAATCTCTAAGAGTCTTTATGTTCTTATTTTCATACTAGAACCTCAAACATTTCCCAGCTCAATAACCTCTTCAAACATCCCTCCCTTAACTATGTAACAACTCCAATTTCCCACCACACTTTGAACAAAATATTCACATTGTACAAACAAATAGGAAACTATTTCTTCATTTTCTCTACAAAGTGCATATATATATATATATATATTCATTAAAAAATAACAATATAAGAAATCACCAATAAATAAATTAATAAACTTCACATAAATTTCAATTACATATTTAAATTTAAAGGAAAATATATACAAGTATTTTGACCTTACACTAATATAATAATAATTATTTTTTGACATATCATAAATTAATATTATAAAAAAATTATATATATATATATATATATAATAATAATTTCATATACAATAAGGTAAATCTCGTTTTCAATCAATAACTTTACATAATAAAGTGCCTTAACAATACATTCCATCACAAACTACTTTACACTCTAAAAATTAAAAATAAACAATAAATAAATTAATAAACTTCACATAAATATCAATTCATATTCAATATAAAAATAATTTTTTTTTTTTTAAAATAAAAAGTAGAACCTGCTATATTAGAAAACCAAAACTCTTACAGAGTATAGAAAGTGTGTATCTGAAGCCACCCAAAATGCTGCCGATTTATCGGAAACCAACATATATAACGGGCAAGTAGCAGTAGCATGAAAATCTTAAAAGCAGAGTAGCATCTGTCCTGCCCGGAGGAAACCAGGACAGATGCAAAATGTCTAAATACATATAAACAGTGAAGTAATAAAGCT
>SNQJ01S0035689.1:73561-86076 GCA_010110895.2 Picea sitchensis
GTTGCTTGGGAATGGTTTCTTGATATTCTTCCCAAGAGCACATCCTTTGCAGATTCCTTCATGTGTAGACTGCAACTCTGGTATTCCTTCAACCATCCTTTTGAGAAAGGGTAATGCTTGATAGTTAATGTGAGCGTACCTTCCGTGCCAAAGCTCATTGGGGTTGACTGCGTTGTGTACAAGAGCTTCTTCATTTTGTTCTAGTAGTCTATACAGATTTCCTTCACGACTTCCAATAACCCTAGCATTCTCTATGTTGGAGTCTTTATGCCATGATAACACCTTTCCATCCACGAAAGCTATTCTGTTTCCTTTGTCTTCTAGGCAAGATATGGATACAAGATTCTTTTCTAAACCAGGTACATATAGAACATTACTTAAGTGAACATTGTTAGCTGATTTCAACTTGACGAAGGCTTGTCCAAATCCTTCGACTGGATAAGTGCTTTGTCTCCAAGCTCCACCTTTTACGATGTTTTCTTCTCATTTAGGTTTGAGAGTCTGGCTTGATCTCTCGTCATGTGCCTAGAAGCTCCACTATCGATTATCCACATGTCATCTTTAATCGTTCCGGTGAGTGCAGAGTAGTGTAGAAGACTGATTGTTTCACTCATGTCTTCGGTTGACTGGTAGCTGGTCATGCCTTGATCCAAAACTTCAACTTCGTCGTTTCTGTTTTCTGAGAGAGCCAAAAGGTGCGCTGAGTTAGGGCGCATCTGTATATCTTCTCTTTGAGCGAGATGTTCCATCACAAGGTGTCGGATCTGAGATTAGGGTTTCTGCAACTGCTTCTGCTAGTAACCCTAGCGACAGTGTCTTGGAAGCTGCTCCTGCTAGTAACCCTAGCGGCAGTGTCTTGGAAGCTGCTCCTGCTAGTAACCCTAGCGACAGTTCCTCAGCAAGCTCAATATCCTAATGGCTATGTTTCCTTCCAGCGGTTAGACTGAATGAAGGAGGTGTGGGCCCATAACCTGTTAGAATATGAAGGATTGTGCTCGTTTTACCATTGACAATACCCTTGTCACCCAACCATAGGCCGAAGCCACCCTCCGAGCTCCTTGACCTTGACAGAGAAAAAAATCCTGGTAGCAATCCAATAGCCAAGAGAGGCTAATGCACCAAGCAAGAAGTAACCAAGCTGATCAGATAGTCCCACCCAAAAACTGGCGCAGCACCTTCCCCAGGACTTGCGCACAAAACTGCTGGACTGCAGTGCGCAGAAACTGCTCTCTGCAATTCTGAGAAGTGTGTCAAATGAGAGACTGGCGCCTTGTATTTATAGTGATTCTGGCAGACTTACTGGGGCCGACTTCTCCTTCTGGGTACTAATTAATTCATATTAATTATCTATTGTCAGCCGACATCTTGTTTAGGGTTTCCTTTATTTCTTTGCTTCCTTCCAAAACATTCTAATCTTGTCAAAGGTCAAAATAGAGGTTCATACCTCCCGAAGCTACCTTAATATTAACAAAGATTCTGATTATTTAGCCAATTTTATGGAGGACTTGTTGTTTACTTGAAATATTTGCTGTAAAATTCTGATTATTTAGCCAAAGATATAGAGGACTTGTTGCTTATTGCAATTTTTGGTACAAAACTCAGAGTACTTTTAGCTGAAAATGTAGAGGATTTGTTGCTTATTTGCAATTTTTGCTGTAAAATCATGATTATTTGGCCAAATATATAGAGGACTTCTGTTTATTCACAATTTTTGCTGTAAAGTTATGATAATTTAACCAAAAATATAGAGGACTTGGTGCTTATTTGCAATTTTTGCTGTAAAATTATGATTATTTTAGCCGAAAACATAGAGGACTTGCTACTTATTTGTAATGCATATGCCTATGGTGGGATGGTTACACCACAATAATTATTGTACTCTTGTTGTGTGTCGGGAATAATCTCACTTATGAAGGTGGGTGTATGTGGAATGATTCCACAGATAATTTGTTCTATATTATTAATTACTCTACTTGTCTTCTGTGTTGGGTGTGTGTTGTGAATAATCCCACACAGATAACAATTTTCATACAATGGTGGGTGCGTACTGAATAATCCAACACAGATAACAATTTTGAGATAAAGGTGGTTTATTAGAAATTATCCACACCGAATGATTTGTAATTTGCGTGGATATTCCACTAGAACAGTTCGTCACAACATATCTTGTAATATTATGAAATCTTAGATTATGCAATTTATTTCCTTAGATCCTAGATTAATTATCACTAGCTTATTGCTCATTTTTTTGAAAATTCAAAAATGACAGAACAAGCAAAAGAACACACCATCCACACAAATGAACACAAGGTGTATCCTGGGAAACCTAATATGGGAGAAAACCCAACTAGAAAATGAGGCTTTGCTCTCTTTTCTTCAATTATGAAATGCGAATACAAAGAAAGAGGCTCTCACTATGGAGTTGCCTTTGACACTGTGACTTGAATGGTTGCTACAAAATCTTCTTCCTCTTCTGTTATGCTCTCAAATCCACTCGTAGATGCTATGCTCAACCATGGAACAATTACAATGCTAAAGAATGGAACCCTTTTTCCTCCCAACGGCTTGGTATTTAACATAGCTTGATAGCTATGGAGGGTTAGGATTTTTGTATCCTCAACCCTTAATTGGTGATAAGGTTTTGGACCTTCTAGAATCTTCTTGAAAGTTTACATGTGGCTAGCCCCACATGTGTAAATAATGGGGGCTAACGTGGCATCGAATCGTACCATGGTGGTCAACAAAGTAGGTCAACTTGCAAGAGGCATAAATTTCGCATACGAGCTTCGATTGAGGTGATTTTTGCATCGTTGGAAAGCTTTTGGTGTGTAGAACAACATTAAGGGGCTTCGAGCTATGCTCACAAAGTTTTGGCTCCCCAAAAATGTCGTTCGATGCCTCAAAATGGCTTTGGAAGGTTCTGGACACCAAATCTCCAAATTGGGACTTGTAGATGAAATGGGCCTTGCAAGCCAATTCCTCCAATTTTTGTCCACCCAAATGTACTTAAGATAGATGACAAATTATATGATGATCCATTATGGATCATACATACCCATTTAGGGAGGCTTTTGGTCCCTAAAAGCTTTTATTGAATGAGGTGAGGAAATTTTTCCAATACCTTCTCCCTAGAGTACCATTTTGCCTTCCCTAGAAGTTGTCCTTTCAACCCAATTTGCCAAACGTCAAGCTGCCCCTATCTAGTAGTTCTCGACCTCTTCTACAAAACTGTATCTTCGCCCAACTCTATTTGAGCTTCTGGTGCTAAGTCCTATATGGTAGGTAGGACCTGCTCCTCAGTTTCTTGATCCTCCCTCTCTATTTTATTACTGCCCTTCTTTTATTTATTCCCCTCAATCATTGTACTTCTATTCACTTCTTTCTTTCCCCGGCCTCAAAGAGCTAGCTAGAGTTTGGGAGGCCCTCCCTATATATTCTCTGGACGACCCTTTTCGTTCCAATTTCTATTGGTGGTGTGAGGCCAGATCAAGATCCAGCCTGACAGAAACAGAATGAGGTGGCATACCAACCTCTCGAACCTAGCCAACCCTTTGCTTACTTACTTATCTCCAGAGGCTCTATTGTCCGTCCAACCAAGCAGTATCCCTATCTGTTCGGTAGTGATCCAATCTCCCTCCTTGCCTGGTCACCATCTTCCCCATGTAACTCTGAACGAGATGGATCTCGATAGGCAAAGTCAAACTCTTCTCTTAGCCAATGGATCTCAAAACAAGGATCTTACCAACAATGAAACAGATTATCTACTTAGTGTGATAAATTGGATAAACACTATATAAGAAAATAATCTCTCAATCAGAATAACGAATCAATAAGAATCTTTAATTGAAGGCTCGAGAATTGGATGGTTCAGGATCTATCTTAATGACGAATATCCCATCCTTCTTCCTTTATTGGCTGTGCTCTTATCCATGTTTTGATAGCCACAGAATGGACAATATAATTTTGAAAAAAATGTTTAGCAAGCGCTGTAGAATCCTCCACAAAAGAGTGGAACGATAGGGAAAAGAGAAAGGGAATAAACGTGTTAGGAGAGAACTCGAACCTTCCAATCTTCGGAGTGAAAGTGAATAAGAACTGACCAAATTGGGTACGATCGAAGAAATGAAGGGTAATAGTCAAGGAAAGATGAATATGGGAAGAAAAAGAAAAGAGAGTTATCTAGATGTCATAATTAATTGGGATACGGATCTCCTATCTATATATTGATCTATCTATTTACAGATTTCCTATCTATCTATTCCATTTATAGATTTCCTATCTATCTATTCCATTTTCTGAATTGACTCTACCCAAGACTAGAGAACATATTTAATAAACAAATGGAATTAGCTTGGAGTGAAGCCGCTTTCCCAACAAAGGAGGGGAAGGTAATTGTAACATGCATCTATTCTTTTTATTAGGTAATCAAAATTTATTCACTAATTTGAGTCGTTTTCTTCTGAGAGTTGTTGTTGGAGTGTCTTTTGATTTTGGGATTTGTATGGAACAATCAATACCCATTTTAGGGTCCTCAAATCTAACATGTAGGTATGCAGATCGATACTAATAGGTAGGCAGGTCGCTACTATCCCCTTCCTTCCTTAGGTAAGGCGGATCGATATTGATAGGTAGGCAGATCGCTATAGATCTACAGTTCGATATAGGATAGGTAGGTAGGTAGGAAGTCAGTTCGATCCTTTCTTCCCCTTCGGTTCGATTAGGTAGGTAGGCAGGACAAGACTTAGTGGGTGGGTAGGCAGGGTGGTTGATCTACTTATCCCCTTGGCCTTGGGAGGGTACTCCAGTCAAAATTAATCTCTTTCAAGATCAGAGCTAATTACATACATAAGTAAGAAAGTATTGAGAACCTCTTTCCTTATATATGGGGGTAGAATCTCGAGAAGTACAAAGTAAGAGTGATATTCATACTCTTTTGGGCAGATAGAGTAACCGGTACAATTGGGCTAGTGTAGTTGGATAGATATAGTAACTGTTGAGTTTTGGGGTACCTTGGGAAGTGGTCCCCTTGCGGTTGTGTCTCTCTAACCACAAGAGGGAATTGACTAGACCCTTGTACTTTACCTTTTGTTCTAATTTCACTTTGACTTAGGATATTTAAGGCAAAAGTGAAATTTTGTCATTTTAGGCAACAGTGACAATTAATTCACTTTGTGGGTGAATTAAAGGACACGAGGCAAACTTAGGAAACTTAACCAAGTGGGTTTCTAAGTCCTCCGTTGTGTTTACTGCTACCACACTCTTCCATTGTGTTTGAATGAAAATCTTGTAAGCCTTACATGAGGTGTAGGTTGAGCAAAGCCAACCTCAACCCACAAATGTGTGACAACTCGAGAGCATCTACCCACTGTCACCTTAGAGATAAACGCTCCACTCTTTTATTGATGAAGAAATTCACCACACGGGAGCAGTCCCGAGTGATCCTAGGGGGGAATGAGGGGGGAAATCAAGCGGTGAAAGGAAAACCCCTATAGGTCACGGTATGAGAGTGTTTAGGGTTTGAAGAATGATGACTTGGGTGGAGGGAAGAAAAAGTCTGATCAATAACCTGCAAAACAAACGTTAGAACCACTATCCCAAGACCCAAGATCACAAAAATAAACCCCCAAACACTAAGGGAAACAACAAGAAACCTTGCTGTACCAAAAATTTGCAGCAGACTGTAATTTATATCAGCAAGAAGGAAATGTTAACAGCTGCGATAAATCACCATCAAAATCAGCAAGTAATATTTTGAAACAAAGGCCCTTGATTAGTAGGTAACATTTCAATATTCAAACAATAATTTTGACGGTTGAAAGGGCTATAAACCAAGTGTTATCAGCAATTTTATGACAGCCCTATATGGCTGTAAAAAAACTTTTGCTACAACGAATTCTAACCGTTAAAATCAGCAAACAAATATTCCAATGAAAAGCCCTTAACTTGTAGATTAGTTTCCAATATTTGTATGCAACTTTCAACAATCGGAATTGAGAGAAAGACAACTTTAAGAGAGTGTTTTGCTTCAGTCCTAATGGCTGTAGCCTTAATTTAATTACAGAAGTAAGTAAATCCCCTTCGGCCAAAACACCTTGGCTGGGGAAACTAGCTTATGATGAGTGCAATCAAGCCAAATTAGAACGATTTCAAAATGAGCTTACTTCATGTATTCCAATGCAACAATTTACTTTTGTTTAATGCAACAATTTACGATTTCAAAATGATGTAACTTCATTTTCATTTTGGATCATCACATTCCTCTCTCATTTGGAGGGTAACACTTCAAAAAGTTCGCTATTTCAGCATTCTTGGTCCTTTTCTCTTATGCGCCATGCTTGAAGGAGGGTCTTTTGCGGATGCTTTGCTCATTCGGATAGATATTTTCTGCAATTAGGGTTTTCCTTAAAGTCTAAAGCCTAAGGTCCAAACGTGCTTGTACCTTAGGGTTTAGACTCTACCTCTTTTGCTTCATCTATATCAATCTTCAAGTTTAATGCATTTCAGACTCCATAGGCCCTAGAAAGGACAACGACATTGACCTAGGAGTGAATTTGTGGTTAAAGTAGTTGTTAAAATCAATCTTTTTAATCTCTCAAGTATCATACTAACATTGCTAACCCTAACTCTAGCAAACTCACAATATTTCTTGCTGCTGTTACAAAAGTTTGCTACAGCCACTGAAAACTACATTAAATTGCTGCATACACCTATCTAAAAGTGGCTTAACTTGTTTGGAAACTACCTCTAGCAATTGGATAATAATCTATTGGTTTAATGCTTACTTTTCATGATCAATTGTGGTGTTTCTGAGCATTGTTTCTTGCTGCTGTTGCAAATCATTTATTGCTGTTATATAATTGTTTGCCACTGTAATTTGCAACAACCAATGCAATTTTACTTGTCTAGTGTCTAAAGAGGTCATGTTGCATGCTTTAGCTTGGTAATTTTCAATATATGTTGCAAATCGTTCATTGTTCCGGGTAGGTACAACAATTTCCTTGCAGCTTCTCTTCTCCTTCCTAGACCTAGACCCAACTAATAGGTGATCGAAATAGGGGGCGATAGGCTTGGCTAATTCTTGCTATTCGATCCCTTGAGGTCACCAGGGAAGCTTCCCTTGTGGTGGACCTCCTCCATCACTAAAACAAGGGAAGAATCTACTTAAGTGACAATGGTAGTTTGTTCTATAGTTACATAAGAGTTGGGGATCTTGTGGAGGGCTTTGCACAAGAACAAATCTTGTGGTAACAGGTCGTAGGGCCAACTGCTTATGATAATGATAGTAGACTTTGGCACGAGAGATTTGGTCATCTAAAGTTTAGGTACATGTAACAACTCAACAAATAGAGAATGGTCAAAGGCTTGCCCAATATACACTTTTTTGAAGGAGTTTGTCAAGGATGCGTTTTGGGCAAACATCCTCAAGAGAAGTTTGATAAAGGGAAGGAAGGCTTGGACGACCTCTTCTCTCTTGGAGCTTGTTCACAATGATCCCATGGGTCCTTTTTCTCATCTGCCCATCAGTAGGGCGAGGTATGTGCTTACATTTATTGATGATTACTCACGACATACTTGGGTATATTTTCTCAGGTAGAACTCTGAAGTTTCTGAGCATCTCGAAGACTTCAAAGTGCATGTAGAGACTTAATCCGGGAAGAGGATCAAAGCCCTCTGCACGGATAATGGGAATGAGTATGTAAACAGGGATGTACAACATCCTTGTGATGAGGCATGCATACATCTACAACATGCAGTTCCTTACACTCCACAGTAGAACGAGGTAGCTAAGAGGAAGAACCGATCTTTCAAAGAGATGGCTAGTTGCATGCTGCATGCAAAGTCCTTCCAGGTTTTGGCCAAAAGCACTTAATTGTGGTAACTACATACAAAACAAATCTCCTCATAGATCTGTTAAGGATAGGACACCTTTTGAGGCTTGGAGCATCATCAAACAGGAAGTTATTCACTTTCCAGTCTTTGGATCACGCGCATGGGCCCGCGTACCCTTTGAAAAGAGGAAGGCATTAGATCCTCAAAGCACAACATGCATCTTCATGAGATATCTTGAAGGTGTAAAGGGTTACAGGTTGATTGATCCCTCAACGGACAAGCTCATTATTGAGCACACTGTTTAGTTTGAGGAACGTCCCATGCATGCACCACAGGGGCCACATGTAGAGACTTCTATACTTTCCCTTGTACCAGACATCTGAGATGATGAGTCCACACATTCAGATCAACCTTGAGATCCAAGTTTCGAATCAAATTTGGATGATGATGAGCATGCAAATGATGAGCATACAGATGATGAGCCACAACAGATGCCCAAGTGGGCATAGTCCACCCTACAGGCAGTAGGTGATCTTGTGGGGATCCAACGGATTAGAGGAAGACGAGATCTCTGTTTGAGGAGCCAACTCTTGCACTTACAATTACAGAGCCAATGATACCCATGCATTGCTACATGGTGTGACAGGTTTCGACTCACAGACCTTTGCTGCAGGGGATCCCTTCTGGGAAGCTGCTATGCAGGAGGAGTACAACTCTCTCCTTGAAAACCAGACTTGGGATCTAGTTTCGCTTCCTTCAGACATGAAGCTTGTCAAATGCAGATGGGTCTATAGGACCAAGAGGGTAGCAGGCGGACATGTGAGCAGGTACAAGGCAAGATTGGTTGCCAAAGGATTTCAGTAGATTCACGGGATTCACTTTGATGAGACCTTTGCTCCAGTAGCAAAGATGGACTCCATCTGGTTGGCCCTCGCCATTGCAGTAACCATGAGATGGGAAGTTCACTAAATGGATGTGAAGAATGCCTTTCTTCACGGGGATCTCTTAGAGGAGATTTACATGGAGAAACCTCAGGGGTTCGTACAAAACTCATCTTTAGTATGCACACTGAAAAAGTCTCTCTATGGCCTCAAGCAGGCGCCTAAAGCTTGGTATG
Organism: Picea sitchensis; assembly: GCA_010110895.2. Lineage (NCBI taxonomy): Eukaryota > Viridiplantae > Streptophyta > Pinopsida > Pinales > Pinaceae > Picea > Picea sitchensis. The sequence goes on from SNQJ01S0035689.1 coordinate 82,509, forward strand.
CGAAGGATTCCTATTTACTTTCTTAGCATTTTGTTAGATGTAAATCAGATCCCAATGTTTATATGCTGAGGACCTTAGATTCTTTGTTGATCTTAGTTCTATATGTAGATGACCTCTTGATCATAGGTAACTCAACCTCAACTATTGCTGTGGTCAAAGATATTTTGCATGACAGGTTTTCTATGACAGACACGGGTCCACTTCACTTTTTCCTTGGTCTCGAGATCGATCAGGATGCTCCAGGCATCATGCTATCTCAGACTAATTATGCCTGGGATCTCTTGGTTAGATCGCACATGACAGACTGCAAGTTTGTAGCCACACTGTTCTTGTATGGGGTACATCTTGAGGATGGCGGGATACACCATTGGTGTACATGACCTTGTATCAACAACTTGTGGGGAGCCTCCTGTATCTCACCCAGACTCGACTAGATCTCTCATATGCAGTAGGGGCAGTTTCCAGGTACATGCAGGAGCCGCATGAGCTACACTAGAAGGTTGCCAAACGCATCCTCATATATGTATAGGGCACCATCAATTATGGGAATCAGTGTGCAACAGTTTGTGCATTGGATCTCATGGGCTTCACAGATTCTGATTGGGTTGGCGATAACACATATCACAAGTTCACCTCCGAGTACGTGCTTAGTTTTGGTTTTGGTCCCATCTGTTGGTTGAGTAAAAAGCAATTAGCGATTGCTTTATCGTTAACATAGGCTGAGTACAGAGGAGCGGTCAACATCACTATTCATGCACTTTGTCTTCAAAACTTCCTCACTGAGCTCGCTATTTAGTTCCATTGTCCGACTGTCATTAGATGTGTACAACGAAAATGAACAAAACACATCGAGATCCATATGCATTACATTAGAGAGTTGGTTCATGACAAGATCATCGATTTGCAGTACTGTCCTACATCTGAACAGATTGCCAACATCTTCACCAAGACTTCCATTGAGCAAAAGTTCCACATTCTGTGTGACCGTCTTGGAGTGAAGGACACAGTTGCTTAGCAACTGTCTTTCTTTCCTTCTTCATTTTTGATGCATTGTACTTTGAGGTTTTTTTTTCCCATGAGGTTTTCTCTCTTTCCTCTTTTTTCAGTGTTCACTCATTAGATGCATTGTAAAATGGGTACCTAACATGGCCTTGTTGTTGGGACCCATTCTTTATTTACACCCTAGTAGTGTTTAAGATATTACACACTCATGTAGTAATTCTTTTTCCAAAGTTTGCTAGTCTAATGTTGAGGTAGATGAGAATATTCTCTCTCACGAATATTCCCTATTTTTTAGGGAATCTCCTAAAAAATAGGGTGCCTCGTAAAAAATGAGGGTGCTTCTTCTCTTTAGTTTTGACTCAGACTTTAGTTAGACTAGTGAAGGCAACTCTTGCATGACAACCTTGATTTTTATCACCAATAGTTGCATGTTCACCTCGGTTTGCTCACAAGGAGGGCACATATCATATGCATGCAGCCAGGAGGGCGCATATCATGTGCATGCATTAGTGTCTCTCACCTCCACATGTGTGACACAATGAACTGTTGATTGCATGGCCTAGTTAACTTAGACTAGGTGGCATATTACTCCAATTTCTGTCACACTAGGTGGCAAATTACTCCAATTTCCGTCAGTGACTTTTCAGATCACTCTAAATCACTACTATGGTGCTTTAAGTCACTCTAGATCCTATCTTGGCACATTTACTTAGCCATGCAGAGTATTTCATGTATTTATACTTACATTCGATTAATACAATTCATTCATTCTTTTTTCTCATTCTTCTCTCTTTCTCTCTCTTTGTTTCTTTTGCAAGCTTTGGGTGAATTTCTCTAGCTAGGTTCTCTGTGCAGGTTTTGTTGATGATTACAACTGCGTGAGACATTCTCCAGGACACCGACTGATTGAGTCGACCTGAGAGAGAGCCCCTAAGATGGGCGTGTGGTTCCTATCTGAGGCTGAACTGGAATGTAGTGATGGCCTCCTCCTTATAGAGAGTTGAGAAGAACTCTAGATGATTCTCCTGTGTAATGCAGTGAGAAAGGAGATCTGCTGAGTTGGACGTGCCTGTGGCCGAGCACAAGGTGAATGTGTGAATTCCCATAGAGCTGGGTGCATCGTCATGAGACAAAGATTAAGATGATGTATTAGCCTCCTTTGAGCAGAGAGTTGAGATGATGAACTCTAGATGACTCTCCCGTGTAATGCAGTGGGAAAGAAGATCTGTTGAGTGGACGTGCCTGTGGACGAGCACAGGTGAACGTGATCCTAGTGGCTGAGCACTAGTGAGAGTGGTTCTCCTGTGTAATGCAATGAGATAGAGATATGTACTTCCCTATGGATGTGCCCCTAGTGGCTGAGCACTAGTAGGTGTATGAGATCCCTTGCTATATTGTTCAAGAGTTAGACCTGCCTGTAACCCTAATTGTAATGTAAAGGGTACAGGTCGGCCCCACCTTAATGTAATTGATAATTAATATAAAAGATAATTAATCTGGTTATTATTAATTATATTGTGAGTTAGAGAGGTCGGTCCTGTTGTGCCAATAGACACTTTTGTTGATAGGTCAAGTCAAATATAAGTAAAGGTAGATTCCCCATTGAGGAATCATATCTTTTGCGTGAGTTTGGAAATTTTAGCAAGTACATCTTCTTGGTAAAAGTGCGCACCTCTCTTGGGCACTAGTCTTCTAGGGTTTGTGAGCACCCTTTTGTGTGCTAGGTGTTTATTGTTGTTTTTATTTTCCATGAAAGGATGCGTCCTTTCAATAATCAATAACTATTTATTATTATCATTTACTTATTATATATACTATATTTAATAATCAATAATAATTGTATTATTAATTATTATCTTTAGAGAATGTCTTCCTGATGTTGTCTAAACATCAACGCTCCCTCTCAACGAGGGAGACATTCTGCAACATGCCACTCTTGTCTTTGAAGTATACAAACTTCACCCTAGACTCATGACACTTGTCTGTTAGTTTTGGGAGACATCTCTCTCCCACCTGAACCAAGGAGAAACTCCTTCTGCGGTTCTCCCTCTGAGCCAATTAACTCTCTCTAAGATTAGGCTCACTTGGGTATGCATGTAATAGCATATAACATCTTGAGTCTTTATCATTCCTTGTCAAATCACAATGACTAGGACAAAGACCACACCACGATCTTCCACCATAGGCACAAACCTATGAGTGAATGTCGACTTGATGCTAACTGACACGTGGAAAGCACTTCAAGCACCTCGAGTCCATATTATTCCTTGTTATGATCAAGGAAGGACTATGTCTGGGGCCATTTACCACAAGTGCACCTTTGTGATAAATGTATCCTATCTCCCTTGGTCTGCAGCCCAATGTAGGAGAAGTTATGCCCGATGCTGAAATATCAACACTCCCTCTTAGCTAGGAAGGTATCTTTCCATAGTAGTATACAACTACTATCCAGAGACACGCAGTCTCCACCAGTGGTACAAAACCACCATAGTAGTAAAAGATTTGTCACACATGGCACTCCCAGGTGGACTTCTAGAGGCTACTCCCTCTAGGAACACTTAGGGTC
>SNQJ01S0035690.1:28653-40359 GCA_010110895.2 Picea sitchensis
GCATGAATAGGTTTCGACATTTCGACACCCGGGAAACCAAAGGGTAAGGCCCCTCGTTTTCGCAAGTCGCGAAATCCCGGTACCCGAAACCCCGACGCGCTCTATGGATGAGCCCTAGGTCACAGGGAAGAATCATGTGTTAGAAGGAGGAGGTAGGTGCTAGCAGTTAATCAAGGGTCAAAACTTGGGAGTCGACATTTCGAGTCCTGAAAGAATCTAGACCGTCCATTTGTAGGGGACGCGTGGTGAAGATCTAAAGCCACCGGGGTTCTAGACATCGGAGGAATATGAGTGAAGACCCCGCCAGAAATCCTGAAAGGTAGAATGTCAGTTTTAATCCAGGCTGTTGATCAAGTCGACGATCTGGACCGTAGATCCCGATGTTACCGGGCTTTTGAGTTCCGAGGATTAAAAAGGGAAAGGAGGAACGCTTGCATCACAATTCCCTAAATCGCGAAACCCCGAAAGAATTTAGAGGAATAGCACCAGGTCATAGGATCGGTCATATGAAAAGCGACCCAAGGGAGGAGCTAAGGATCTGTTAGACCCTTTCGGGTTTCGATATTTCGAAAGACAGAGAACAGGGGAACGCTTGCATCGCGATTCCTCGAATCACGAAATTTGGAACTACCTTTTTTGTAAGGCATGTGGTCATAGCCAACGATTACATAGAGGAGGATAAGGGAAGGGATGGTTTGCGCTAGGCTCCATAGAAATTCGGGGATTCTGTCCCTCGAAGAAAAGACAAAAAGAAAAAGAAAATCTTAGTTGTCGTAGTGGGTGTGTGACAATTCCATTGTTCCACTAGGGTTTAGNNNNGGGAAAAAGAGGATTTTTCATCTTTTCAAGCCTAAAAATCCTCCTTATTCAATTGAAGCTTTCAACTTAATATTGAGTGATAAAATTTCCCTCGAAGACTATTAGAAGTATAAGTAATATTGAATTGTTCCAACCATTCCACCTCATATTTCTCTAACATTTGGAATTCATAATGGTGAAAACCTATGGCATTGATGAATTCTGCCAAAAGGGTTATGACTCTGTTAGCCACAAGATTAGGCTTAGTGGATTCTTGCTGAAAGATCAGTCTATTTATATCTATCCACACTTTACAACATATATATTTAGGTAAGGCTTCCCATGAGCGTTTCAAAGTATGTTTTCTTTTGAGGGAGCCCTTGTATAGGTGGCACCATTTATAAAATAAGTTTTTCTGAGTTTTTAGCTTACATAATCGATGCTCAAACCCCTTCATTTCCTATTTCCCTACTTGGGTTATGAATTTTCATTCAAAGAATAAATGGTGAGTGGTTTTAATGTTTCTCGGGCATAGGACACACCTATATGTTTTGCAAATTCCTTGCTTGGCAAAATTTTCTAATGTCAATATTTTTCTTTGCACCAAAATCCAACAGAAAATGTTGATTTTGAGAATGCCATCTGTATGCCAAATTTTGTTCAATATAGATTCTCTAGCAGGGAGAGACATATCATCCATCTGGAACTCAAAACCTTTCTTGATAGTATAATTAGTCGTTCCCCAAATTCTTTGTTCAGAGGAGGATCTTTTGTGAGGTGCACAACCTTTGAGATTGTTGACCAGTTGATGGATAAGAGGGGTTAAGTCTAAAGGAGGAGTGCCAAAGTTCCAACCAGACCGTTGACCATCATGGGACCATCTAGATATGTCAAAGAGAGTTCTTTTCCCCTGAGTGTCAAGCCAAGACTTTAGAGAGTGTAGCTTCTAATTTATTATAATTGAAATATTTTTCATTGAGAGTGTAGCTTGGATTAGAGTATTTGGATGGTGGATTTTATAAGATTCCAGATGGGGGATGATGGGCCTCCATAATGTCTATCATAAGGCCCATCAATAACACTCTTTTTTATCACCTTTGTATCTATAAAATCATCTTTTGACCATGCTTAATACAAATTATGGTTTTTTACAAATTATTTAATGAGTAATTTGAGTTTGTGAGTGTGATGAGTTGTTGATATAAAATAATGTTTACGATCAACCTCACGAGGATATGAATCCCCCTGTGTTTTTAGAGAGGTGGTACTCCTTTTGTTCTTATGATTCCAAGAAAATAAAATGAAACAAAGAAAATTCTGAGAAGGACCAGACTTAATATTTACATTTGCATTCAAGGAAAACAACACTTGATATTTGGGACTAGGTGTTAAAATAAACTCATATGTACAATATATACAATGTGAATAGACACAGTGCATACTGAATATAAAGGACTGATATATCCATCACAACATTCATCAAAACATTTAACAATACCACAAATAGAGAGAGCAAGAAATGAACCGCAAATAAAAGAGATCTTTAAATTATATTTCAATAAAGCACCAAAAATATTATGATAGACAGAGAATTTGGTAACTCAAGCTTTTGGTCAAATTCTTTGAGAATACAACAATGTAATATCCCAGATAACTCTCTCAGAGTCTCAAAAATAATAATGAGTCTTTAAATACAAAGTAAATCTATTTAAAGAAAGTAAAATGTGTTTGCCCTTCAAAGAATATTGGGATTGGCTCCCGTGGACCATGAAATGAAAACACTGTAATGGATAATATTGTAACCTTCACTTTCTTGCAGAGGGCTCCTTTATAGGTACATGTTGTGGTTGAGGTGGCATAACTCTCTCAATGTTCTTGAAGTAGTTAGGGTTTGCCTTTCTAGAACTTTCCATGATTCCTTTTTGGAGTAAACCAACTTTGATTTTTAATTTATTGAATTCTCATTAATCACTTATGTTATTGAAATTCATGCCTCCAAGTAGTACCCACTTATTCCTTTAATAAAGTTTATTTTCAAATTTTCAATTTGACTGCCTTTAATAAAAGCAGATTGTGTTTTGATTTTTTTAGTAAGATAATTACCCTTTAAACCATGGGAAACATTCCAGATGAAATATTCATCCTCTCATATTTCCAATGAGTCCTTCTGGGAAAAATGTTGATTCATGTATCTCAAGATATGAGCTCGTGAACTTGAGTTGTCAAACAAATTTATCAACAAGGCATAAAAATGTTGTTGACCTTTATTTCAATTTCTGAGAAAAATATGGCCAATTCCAACCCTTGAAACCTATTCCAACATCTTCTTTGTCGAAATACCTTTCCAACGAGGTATATTTTTCCCAAATACGACTTTCGGATCTTAGTTTATGGCTTCCATAAGTTCACCGGTCAATAGTCGTTGATTGATCTTCACCGAGCAATCTGGGTCCTTGGTCAAATTTCATTTTTCCCTTCGAAAAAATCGACTTGTATTAAAATAGTTATCCCACATGTATGGGTCTCTTGGAGAATTAATGGCATATATTAAAAAGTATACCAAGCTTTTAATGTGAATCAATAAAATATTTTAGAAACTTGGCATTCGACACCTTAAGAAATTAATTGAATAATTACTATTTTGACTAACCAATCATCATCTAGTCGTCACCTCGTAAGCACCCAGTCAACAACATGTCAGCTCCTAGTCAGTCCACGTGTCACAATTTGATAAGATGCCACATGTCACAATATGATGGGTTTTCATGTGTCATAATATGGTTGGATGGATAGGGTGCCATGTGTCATTTTGTAATTGGGTAGATAAGTTGCCACATGTCAGGATAAAATTGGTTGCCATGTGTCATTATATAAGTGGTTGGCACATGGGTTAATTCAATTTGTTAATGAATAATGGAGGAAACTTAATGTAAAGTGGTTAAGTGAGTAAGGAAGTGAACGAGAGAGTGGAAGGAGGGAGGGTGGTGAGGAAGGAGAAATAAGGGAATGTGGAGGCGAAGATGCATAGTGAGGGATGATAAGTGATCCAGAATTGGATCCTAGAGTTAAGATGGGGTCCAGGAAGGCCTAAAAATCAAAGTTCTCAGAATCTCTTCAAAACGTACATGTGCGTAGGCATCGTCGATACGAATCGAATGCAACTTGAACAGGCTCAAACAGACGTTGTATGCCAAAGATATCATGTTCTGTCAGTTTCATCAAACATGAAAAAACAATGTTGACTGTACAGTCTGTATAGTCCTGACGTGGTCGTTGACTATACAGGTCGTACAACCGTACATGTGATGTGGAAGTGATGTGTTGGCATTGACTAGGCAGTTGATGGTGACAAGTGGACCAGTCAGAGTGTGACACGTGGCACCACTGCAAGGGTGACATGTGGCAAGGTCATACAATCATACGACACGTGGCAGTTGGCTGATGTGGTAGGTACAGTGGCAGGATGATGTGGCAAGTTATTGATTAGGTAGCTGATAGGTGGGCGAATGTTGGTTTGACCCGTGTCCTTCGAGCGAATAACGTGGTGCCACGTGGCCCAGTTCTAGGCTGGCACGTGGCACCCATCTATTGGTTAGTAGGTGAAAAATTATATGGAGTTCGTGGGGTTCAAACCCGTGACCTCCATGGGCACCAAAGCCTTCACGTAGGTTGGGCTACCAGCCCACCTACACAATGTTTCTTAACCTATGGTGGCGCCACTACTATTTAAGTTGCATGGTATGTAAAACGGGCGAATATAAGGGTTGGGGCCTAGTTGCAGCCCTCGACATATGCATACGACCATACCAATATGGCCCCACTCCTTTGTATTGTTTTTTGGCACATGGATATGTGGATCTAGCCCCTGGTTTTGGCACATACCATATGACCCAAACAATAGATTTATGGCGTGAAATTTTGTTATGATATAGCTTCGTTTTGTAGCCAGCCCTCGACGCAATATGACCACACCATATGACTCGTTCTATCACCCAGATTTGGGGTTAGCGTCGGTCGGTTGAGCTAGCTCATCGACCAGGTGCATAACCGTAGGCTAAAACGACGGGGGGCTATAAATTTTTTGCATGTGGAGAATAGGACACGCGACCATATGGCCTTTGTAGCATGTGACCAGGGCCAAGATCAGGGGGTCTAGGACCAGCGCACCAGCCTGAGGCCAGATGGAGGCGCCCCACATGAACAAGAGTGCGAAAGAAGGGGGTTTTTCCCTTGATTTTTTCCAATAAGTGGGTTTTATACATTATTAAATGATTTTAATTGATTTTCTCAGCAATTTTGAGGGATTTTTGGTCATTTTTGGAGGATCTTGGGCCCTGTTTGAGGCCAGATCTTGGGGAGAAGTTGGGAGGTTGTTAACTACTTCTAGTATATATAAACTAGAGGTTATTGGATCCATGGGGGAGGTTCAGATCAGGAAAATGATAATGAATTGTTGAGGAAAATCCATTTTTATGCAGGGAAGCTATTGAGGAGCGCACCTTTGCGGGCCATTTTTGGGAGCTTCGTTCATCTGTTTTCAGTGTCGTCAGTGTTGATGGGTTCTTGAGATCTAGAATAAAACAACTAGCTCATTTTTTTAATCCATTCGCACTTTCATGATGTACATTTAAAGCTTCAAACATAAATAAGAAATCCTCACCCACTGAGACAAAGGCCCGGAGATGTAGGTGAGATTGTCGAATTCTGTTATCAACTTCTCTTGTTATGGTTTGTTTTTCTTCATGATTATGTTCAGATATGTATATTGCTTTATGGATTTCATGTTTCCTCTTTCATTAATTTCCTAAATGGTAAAATAACTCATGCAAAATAACTCAACCATTGTCATTTAAAAGATATTTTCGGATCAATAAGTGAGGGAGAAGTGTAGTGAGAGTGGAGGTCCGTAGGTCCACATGGAGGAGTGAGGGGAATGAAGAAATGGTTAAGTGTGGAAGAGGGAGTGATGGAAAAGAGAGGGGGAAGGGAATGGAAAAGAGAGGGGGAAGGGAATGCATATGTGGAGTGAGGGATGAGAAGTGAGAGGGAAGTGTAGTGAGAGTGGAGCTTCGTAGGTCTGCATGGAGGAGTGAGGGGAATGAATAAATGGTTAAGTGTGGGAGAAAGAGTAAGGGAAAAGAGAGGGGGAATGGAATGCATATGTGGAGTGAGGTATGTAGAGGTGAGGGAGGAGAGGAGAGTAGGTGGAAGGATAAGAGGAAAAAAATCTAAGTATGGAAAATATATGAGATGGAAAATTGGAGAGTGGGTAATTTCAAAAATATTCTAAGTGTGGAATGATGTGATCCAAGATATGAACGTGGTTCCGAAAAAATTGACATGGTTCCAAGAAAAGGTGCATGGTCATGTAAATGGAAATAATTATTGAAAATCTTATTTCCAATCAAATTAGTTGTGTTGCATATGGAAAAGCACTCTTTTTTGGGCGGTTAGACAAAAACCTGGATATCTTGAGAAAACGAACTTGGATTTTGAATCCAAAAAATGTGTGACAAAGATGAGACTGAAGGCTACATAATGAACTAATGATATACCAAAATTTCCTTCTTCTGATATTGATTTTTTTTATTATCCCAAGATCGAGAAATCTAAGTGATCAATTTTTTTGATCAACATGAGTTTATGCTTATATCTATGCTCTATTTTCATGATAATTATATGTATAGAATTCTAACCCACACAGGTAGAGCCAACACACGAAGGATACCAGGTCACAATCCTTCGAGAAAACAAGGGATCTTGTCTCCTCACCTACCTCCAACTCACTACTAGACATTAAAGAGACACCTCGGTTCATCTCCTCGAACTCAAACTCCAAGGAACCAAGATGACAACCACCAAAGTATTGTTAGAAAAATAGGATCGCAGAACAATAAAATAAAACAAATGTGGAAATAAAACATAGAAGATACACAATACAATAGAGACACAGATATACATGGTTCACTCAATGTGGGCTACATCCACTGGAGAAATTTCCAGGTCCTTGCTTTTTATTATCCAGCAAAATGAAGGGATACAACCTACAATACACTCATTGTAACTTCATCTTCTTTCTCTCACAGTCTCCTCTCTGAGAATACAATATTCGCAATTATGCATAGTCGCAATACATTTCCCTCATAAAAGAGGGTTTCCTTATATGAAAAAAAAAACCCTAACATAACTTCTATCGTCAGATCTGCGAACTTATAATGAACGGTCCATATTTACTATGAAATTAAAATATACATTTACAAGGCAATTTTTCCTGAGCCCCTCGGATCCCATAGGGGGGGAAATCCTCCCACATGAATGGGTGTACAACGTTCATGGGGGTATAAACACGATTGAAAACAAATACCTATGAAACATTAAGATAATCGGGATCCACAACCAACAATCTCCCACTTGGAGATTGATCACAACAACTCCACTGTTGTTGTACCTGCTGGACTATACTCTACCTTGGACCTGGCAAATTTCTCATATTCACCTTCATGCTTGAAGACCAACTGAAACTGATCAGGAACTCAGTTTCTCCCTGGTTACTCCCTTTGTTAACATGTCTGCAGGATTCTGGCTAGTATGTATCTTTTCCAACTTCAAATGTCCATATTCCAAGACGGATTGTATGAAATAGTACATGAGTTGTATATGCTTAGTCTTTGAATGGAAGGATGATTTCTTTGCAAGATGAATGACACTCTCACTATCACAGTACAACCTGCTATTCTCCTTCTTCTTTCCCATTTCCTCCATAAACCTCTGTAACCAAATCATTTATTTACTAGCCTCTGTAGCAAAAACATACTCTGCTTCCATTATTGAAAGCGCAACAACCTTTTGCAGTTTCCAAATCAAACTTATTATTGTTCCACCTACAATAAAAACATACCCTATGGTGCTCCTCCCACTAAATTTATCACCTGCCATATCTGAATCAACATATCCTTGTAGAACAACGTCTGAACCTACAAAACATAATGCATGAGTAGAAGTACCTCTCAAATACCTGAGAATCCACTTTAATTCCTCCCAATGTTCTTTACTTGGATTTTTCATATACCTTCTCACTACTCCCATTGCATGTGCAATATTTGGTCTTGTGCAAACCATCACATACATCAAGCTACCAACTGTTGATGAATAAGGGACCCTAGACATGTATTCTATCTCCTCCTATGTATTGGGACACATTTCTTTGGTTAATTTGAAATGGATGGTCAAAGGTGTACTAACTAGTTTTGCATTCTGCATTCTAAAGCTCTCCAACACCTTCTCTATGTACTCACCCTGAGACAATGTCAATTTGTGATTTTTCTTGTCTCTTGTTATTCTCATACCAAGGATTTTATTTGCAACACCCAAATCCTTCATCGCAAATGAATTAGCTAATTTCTTCTTGAGCACATTTATATCCTACATATTAGACCTTGGAACAAGCATGTCATCTACATACAATAGAAAGATAATATAGCTTCCATTTGCTAGTTTTTAAAAATAAACACAGTGATCAGAATGAAATCTACTATAACCTTGTTCTATCATAAACCTATCAAACTTCAAATACCACTGCCTTAGAGCTTGCTTTAGGCCATGCAAACTCTTCTTCAAACTGCATACCAAATTCTCCTTCCCTTTGACCTCATACCTCTATGGGTGCTCCATATAAATCTCTTCCTCCAAATCCCCATGGAGAAAAACTATTTTTACATCTAACTGTTCAAGATGTAAATCTTATACTACCACAAGACTTAAAATAGTCCTAATTGAAGTCATTTTAACAACATGAGAAAATAATTCATCAAAATCTATACCTTTCTTTTGTGCAAACCCCTTTACAACAAGACTAGCCTTGTACCGCTTTTTGCCTCCATCTTCTTCCTTCAACTTGTAAACCCATTTATTATGAAATGCTCTTTTTCCTGCAGGAAACTGAACCAAATCCCAAGTATGGTTATTTACCAGGGAATCCATTTCCTCTGTCATGCCTTGCTCCCACTTATTTTTAGTGTCTACATGCATTACCTCTTCATAACATTCTGGTTCACCAAAATCAATCAATAATAAATAATACAATGAAGGAGAGTATCGTTCAGGGGGTCTACTTAACCTAGTAGATATTATAACAACACTTGCAAGTGTTTGAGGTACATGTTGTTGTACATTTTGATTTTCTGGTACCTTTGGAATTTATTTTTCAGTGATCTCATCAAGCATTGTGTATTCTGGTTTTTTTTTTTTTGTTTCTTTCCCTGCAACTGATCTTTGTACATGACCTTCTCATTGAATATGACATATCTACTCCTAATTATTTTGTGATTTTCATAATCCCATAAGAGATAACCAAAATCATTAACACCGTATCCAATTAAGGTACACTTCTTGGATTTTTCCTCAATCTTTGTTTTATTATCTTTATCAATATGGACAAATGCTTCACAACCAAAAGTCTTCAAAAAATAATAGTTTATCTTTTTACCTGTCCTTGCCTCCTCTGGAATTCCACCATCCAAAGAGATTGAAGGTCGTCTGTTTATTAAGTAAACAATAATATCTACAACATCTGCCTAGAACTGTAAGGGAAAACTAGCATGCAATCTGATACTCCTTGCACACTCCATGATTGTCCTGTTCATCCTTTCTGACACACCATTTTCTTGTGGTGTTCCTGGAACTGTCTTCTCTTTATGAATCCCATGGTATGAACAATAATCATCAAAATCCTTGCTACAATATTCACCTCCATTGTCTGATCTGAGACACTTCAACCTTTTTCCTGTCTCATTCTCAACCAAAGCTTTCCATTTCTTAAAAGTATCAAAACATTAGATTTTTGTCGAATGCAATAAAACCAAGTTTTTCTAGTTGCATCATCAATAAAAGTAACATAATAACGAGAGCCACCAAAATAAGATACCTAAGGTGGTCCCCATACATCTGTATGCACAATCTCTAACCTTTCACTCTTCTTTTCTTTTCTGACTCTAAGAAATCCGACTCTCTTATGTTTTCCATAAACACAATGCTCACAGAAATCCAAATCAATTTGTTTAGTATCTGGCAACAAATTTCTTTTGTGAAGTATCTGCATCTCCTTCTCACTAATTTCTCTGAGCCTGTGATTCCAAAGTGTTGTATCCACTCCTATAGAAGCTAAAGAGACAGAAGAGTCAATATTACCAGTACATAAATACAATGTACCTACCTTCTCTCATTTTGCTATCACCAGTGATCCTTTGGTGACCTTCCACACCTTATCTATAAATATGGATATACAAACTTCACTTGCCAACTGCCCTAATGAAATTAATTTTTTCCTTAGATCTGGAACATGTCTTACCTCTTTCAACAACCACTAGTTTCCATTCCTTTGCTTTATTTTTACCTTTCCCATTCCAACAATTTTTCATGGTGCATCATCACCCAAATGAACCTGCCCAAAATCACCTTAAACACAATCTAGAAAATGTTTCCTATGGGGTGTGGCATGAAATGAAGTGCCTGAATCTATTACCCAAGACTCAAAAATATTATCTACAAAAAGAATCAAAGCATCTTGTAACACATCACCTGTTACATTTTCTTCTTTATTTTTCTCCTGTTGTCCATCTCTTTGTTTCTTTGGAGCTCTACAGTCTTTCTTCAGATGTCCTTTCTTCTGAAAATTCCATCACTCTATCTCTCCCAGTATGGGTTTGGATTTTCCCTTCCTAGAATTCATGCGGTTCCCTGAGCCCTTTCCTCTATCCTTTTGTCTTCCCATGTTTTCCATGTTTAACACATTACCTGATGTATGACCTGTGCTTTTCCGTCGCATTTCCTCGCTAAGGATAACACAACAACATCATCAAATTTTAAAGTGTTTTAACCATAGACATAGTTACTTACAACCATGACCAAGTCATTTCAAATTTATGGCAATGAGCACAAGATTAGAAGAGCCCTGACCTCATCATCAAAGTCCACTTTTATAGAACTTAGCAGATTTGTAACCATATTAAATTCATTTAAATGATCTGCAACAGACCCACCTTTTGACTTCTTCATATTAAATAATCTCTTCATTATAAATACCTTATTTGATGTCGAGGATTTTTCATATAGTTTAGCCAATGCGTCCATCGGCTCCTTCATTTTCCTTTCTTTCGAAATATTGAAATCCATCAACGTTACCAGGCTCAATTGTATCGTTCCTAGTGCCTTCCTGTCAAGAACCTCCCATTCTTTTTCCTTCATGGTCGTCGGCTTCTTTTCTATTCCACCCAATGGTAGGAATAGATCCTTCTTATACAAATAATCTTCTATCTGCATCTTCCATAACTGGTAGTTTTTACCGTTACATTTCTTGACCCTAAACTTTCCATCTTCTGCCATTTCTCCCACTCGAACCAGGAACCCTCTTTTCCTACGAGTTACCTTTTGCTTTGATACCATTTGTTAGAAAAACAGGATCGCAGAACATTAAAATAAAAAAATGCGGAAATAAAACAAAAAAGATACATAATACAATAGAGACACAAATATACGTCGTTCACCTAGTGTGGACTACGTCCACCAAAGAAATTTCTAGGTCCTTTCTTTTTATTATCCAACAAAATGAAGGGATACAACATACAACACACATGTTGTAACTTCCTCTTCTTTCTCTCACAGTCTCCTCTCTTAGAATACAATATTCGCAATGATGCATAACCACAATACATTTCCCTCATAAAAGAGGGTTTCCTTCTAGGGAAATAAACCCTAACATAGCTTCTACCGTCATATCTGTGATCTTATAATGAATGGTCCATATTTACTATGAAATTACAATATACATTTACAAGGCAATTTTTCCTTCGGGGGCTTTGCCCCCGAACGTCCGTCAGGGGGATGAACCCCCAGGACCCCGCAGGGGGGGCA
>SNQJ01S0035690.1:40417-56226 GCA_010110895.2 Picea sitchensis
CATGGGGTATAAACACGGCTGCAAACAAAGACCTATGAAACAAGAATATAATCAGGCTCCACAACCAACAAGTATGAGGATCATGATTGAAGAAGCCTTGGGGAGAAAATCCCTGAAATTTCTCCTTGATTGAAGTGTTAGACTTGTTCCAACTATTAGTATAAATAAAACCCAAGGATTATCCTGGAGGAGTTAGTTTTTTATTAAGTTTTGGAGAGTTTTCATCTTGTCATTTTGTTCACATAGAACTTGGAGCCCTGCTGCATTGATGTATTGTGTTTTGATCAATCAATGAAGAACTTCCATTTTTCTGCTCATTATTTTCTTTAAGTATCCATGTGTTGCTTGGGTAGGTCCCACTCAAGAGGGCTCAAGGACCCTTCTATACTCTTTTAATTTTATGTCTTAGATTAGTCTTTTATTGTTTTGAAGTAATTAACATGTTAACAATGCAAATATGTCGATGCAATTCAATCCTATTTCTTGTAGAATAGTTACAATCTTGTAAGAAGTTGTTGGGATTGTTTTTCTTGTCATTTGAACTTCATTTAACTGCTATATGTTATGTTTTGTTTGATATATATATATATATATCGTGTTGCATCATTTATAGGGAAAAATAACAAGTTGTGTACATCTTCTAGATCTTTCATGTAGGTCTGTTATAGTCCTTGTAGGGCTGTTACAGTTCATGTAGAACAACACAGATTCATATTTCATTGTATTTTTCACTCAAATATTGATTCCTTATAGGTGTCACAATGATGGTATCAGGCTATGGTGCTTTGTAAGGGGTTAGAAACTTAGTTATAAGTTGAATCTTTTTGTAGTATCTTAGTTTCAATTCAACAACAATACTTTGTTTATAGTTTAATTTATTTCATCCTTTATGCAATGACTCACTCAACAATACTATGTTTTCAACTTTAACAATAATTTATTGAGTAATTTGTGTTATTATATAGTTGTTCATTGATTTAAAACATTCTTGGTATCCAACGACTTAGTTCAATTTTCAGTCATAGATTGTTTTCTTTCTTAATGATTTTTCCCCTGATCAAAGTACTCATAGTGAGACCTAGGATATCACAAGCCCCAACCAATAGATAGGTGCATAAGGAGGAAGATAAGTGTATTCTGCACTTGTAGTCCATAGTACCTCGAACATATGTATGAACCCCGAGTTGATAATTAAAGTAGCAAGCTAAGGAAGGGTAAAAATATATGACTATTATTTCTACTACTCCAAGGCCCACTAGGGAACCTTCCTTGGAAGCATAATTTGAATCCAAGCATCTTTTCCTTGAACCTATAAAGTATTTTCTCAAGAGAAATCTCTTTCACCAATCATAGTTTCATGTTATCAACTACCAGAGGATATTTGCATCCATCACTAAATTCATAAAAATAGGGTCCTTTATACCAAGTCCACCATGATATTTAAGAGCTCGAACAATAGACCAGTTCACAAGATGAAATCTCTTGCTATTAGTCTTGCCACATTGCCATAAAACCTCCTGCTATCTTGCACTATTTGTTGTTTTATTCCAACAAGAGCTAAAAGAGTTGAATATTGGAAAACATGAAGGGATGATAGTACTGATTTGATAAGAATCACTCAACTTGCAGGATTCAGCCAATGCGCTCCCCACTAGATGAAATTTTCCTTGATTTCACTTATGACTTGCTGCCACAAATTAGAAGTTGCAGAGTGCAAAAAAATAGGCATGCATAAATATTTAAAGGATGACCAATTATATTTATGAGATAAATGAAAGATGTTATAAATAAAAACAAGAACTTCTTGGCTCACATTCCAAGCATATATATGAAATTTATTATGATTAATCAGTGTTGGATTTGTTTTATATTCTTTGACTCGGGAAACATGTCACATATTTAGGTGGTTTTTCGGCACATGTTTTTCTGCCGATGGTTTTCTATTTCCGGTTAAGGAATTAGGGTTGTTGACTAATCTAGGTCATCGGGCTAGGGTTTTGGATGTCGTTGGTTCCTATATGTATATTGTATTGTAAACAATGTATCATGATGAATAAATATAGAATATGTTGGTTTTCCCAGTTTGGGTTTCAAGGGAAAACTCTATGTGTAATGTTTGTATTTACCATTGTATATTTTCTGTTCTTTTACTGAAAATTTGTTTGCAGTAAATATTGTACAAGGTTAAAATCTACATTTGGTATCAGATCTTTGTTGGCTTCAGGGGGAGGCCTTTGTGGTCAAGGGTTTGGCTCGGGACTGTGATAAGCCTTGTTACAATGGGAGATATGTGGTATTGATTTTTTAGTGAAAAGAAATGGCAAGGAATTCGAAGATGGAGATCGAGAAGTTTAATGGGAAAAGTTTTGAGTTGTGGAAGCTCAAGATGGAAGATATGTTGGTGGATAGAGATCAGCGGATCACGGTAGATCCGGGTACTGCACCTACAGGAACTTCAACAGATGACTGGAAAAAGTTGGATTGGAAGGCAAAGAGTACAATCCGACTGTGTCTCTCTGATTTAGTATTACTGAATGTGTCAGAGGAAGCTAAAGCCAAGGATTTATGGGAAAAGTTGGGGAAGTCGTATTAGTCTAAGTCCCTAGTAAATAAAATATTCATGAGAAAGAAGTTGTATAACCTCGGGATGAGAGATGGAGACTCGGTGGCAGAGCATTTGAATGCCTTCAATATTGTGGTAAGTCAATTAGTATATGTTGAGATTAAAATTTCAAATAAAGATAAATGTATCAGTTTACTGTGTTCTTTACTAGACTCGTGGGATAGTCTAGTTGTGGCCATAGGTAGTAATAAAGCTTCCTTGAATTTTAATGAAGTGGTCTCATCCTTGTTTTCGGACGAGATGAGCCAGAAGAATATGGAAGGATGGAGCACAAACGCATTATTTTCAAGAGGACGTTCCCAATAAAGAAATAGATCTAAGTTCTCAAGTGAGAGATCTAAGTCTAAGGGTAGATATAAATCTCCCGGAAAGTTTGTAAAGGTATGTTGGAGATTTGGAAAAGAAGGGCACTACAAGAAGTGATGTAGATCCAAATTTGAGAAAAATAAGGGCACTGCAAGAAGCAGTGTAGATCCAAAGTTGAGAAAAAGAAGGGCACTACAAGAAGCAATGTAGATCCAAAGTTGAGAAAAAGAAAGGATTTGAATAATCTCCTTCTACAGAAGAAAAGAGCTCCAGGGAAGGAGGGGATGTGTACTTGGCTTCTTCAAACACACATGCAGATCATGAGGCATGGTTGGTTGACTGTGGTGCATCCTTTCATATGACTCCCCACAGGGAGTGGTTCTGCGAATATGAAGGTATGATGGAGGTAATGTTTTCTTAGGTAATTATTCGACAACCATAATCATAGGAAGATGAAAATTCAAGTTGAGGCTCATAGATGGAAGGATTAGAACATTGCCTCGTGTTTTGCACATCCCAGGTTTGGCCAGAAATTTGATTTATGTAAGAAAAATGGACGATGCAAGGGTAAAAACAATATTTGAAAAGGAAACCTGCAGGATGGTTCTAGGAGCAATGGTGTTGTTGAAGGGCGTTTGATTTCAAACTCTGTATAAGCTGCAAGGAAACACTATTAGTGATGGGTGTAATAGTTCCATTGTTCCTGATATTGGAGTTGAAGAAGAAAGAACTCCTACAATCTCTAGAGAAAATGTTATGATGTGGCATCAAAGATTGGGGCATATCAGAGAGAAGGGTCTTCGACTACTACATGATCACATATTTAGGAGGTTTTTCGGCACATGTTTTTTTGTCGATGGTTTTCTAATTCTGGTTAAGGAATTAGGGTTGTTGACTAATCTAGGTCATTGGGTTAGGGTTTTGGATGTCACTGGATCCTATATGTATATTGTATTGTAAACAATGTATCATGATGAATGAATATAGAATATCTTGGTTTTCCCGGTTTGGGTTTCCAGGGAAAAATCTCCGTGTAATGTTTGTATTTGCCATTGTATCTTTTCTATTCTTTTACTGAAAATATGTTTGCAATAAATATTGTGCAAGGTTAAAATATACAATCAGGCCTCCTGAAATTTGGATAAAAAGATCCAAAATTTTATTGATTCTTCTTGGAATTATGATGGATGCACCACCTAGCAACAAGGTGTCATCGAAAAACTATGAATGGTTAATACTTTTGGTTCCCATTACCACTTGAATTCTTGGAAGGTTTCCATTGTTGCGTTCAACTTCTAATATCCTACCAAGAGATTCAACCATTATAATGTAGAGTAGATGGGAGAGGGTACAACCTTATCTTATACCTCTTATTTCTTTAAATAAACCAGAGGATATCCCATTGACAAGGGGAGAGATATAATATTGTAGATACAAGAAGAAAACCAATGAATAAAACTAGGATAGAAACCAAATCTGTGAAGAGAATCAAGAAGAAAGGAGTATCTTACCCAGTCGAAGGCACTAGTCATGTCAATCTTTTTAATCATACCTTAATCTCCATTGATGTGACTAGAATGTATTTCTCCCTAAACTAGCATGGTATTTTCCATTATCTGTCTTTTTTCCACGAACCCCCCTTGATTTTCATAGATGATTTTAGGAAGGAGATTCTTGAACTTGTTTGCTATGACCTTGGACATAATTTTGTAAGATGCATTACACAAAGAGATGGGGCTAAATATGGAAAAAGAGGAAGGATTATGTTCTTTGGGGATAATTGCAAGACAGGAAGAATTGGTGCCACCTCCCATCTAAAAAGACTTGTGAACATATTGAATCATCTTGATGAGATCAAATTTGATAGTATTCCAACATTTCCTATAGAAATGGATTGTAAAACCATCTAGTCCAGGGGCCTTGTTTGGAGTAAGATCCCATACAACCTTATGAATTTATTCTTACATGACTTCCTTCAAGAGTGTGAAGTGTTATTCGGGGGAAATCAAGAAGGGAATGTGACATGCTTTGACAATGTTTGGAATTGACACTCCAACAATCACAAGAACCTACTTCAATTATCAACTTGGGAACATAAGGATTTTCAAAACATTGTGCACTATATATGCATTTTTAGGCTTTTTAATTGATTACGTTATTTTTTTTTGTTTGTTAGAAATGTGCCTGTAACCTGCAGGGCCAACATTTTTAATCATTGGCTAAGAAACCAAAACCCAGGGGAATCTAAATCGTCAAAATCACACGGGGATCGCACTCGGTCGGGGATGCACCAACCCTTAACATGGATGGATTTTTGGGTGTCTCCTCTCGACTAAAATCATCGTAAGGGTATTGAACTCAGGTCGCCTAGAAAATGAAACCCACACCTTAACCGATTGAACTAGCGGGAGTTGGCATTGCTTAGGATATGTTGTTTTTTTTGTTTGCTAGTTTGTCCATGACCTGTGGGACTAGACTATGGCTGAGAAACCGTGACTTAGGGGCATCTAAGCCGTCAAAATCACCTTGGGATCGTACCCGGCCTGAGCCACACCAAACCTTAACATGGATGGATTTTTTTTCCCCGCAGGTTTTGAACCGGTGACTTAACATCACGAAGTGCCTTAACAACACACTCTGTCACCGATTGTCCTACACCTCAGGACATTTCTTAGGCTATGTTATTGTTAACTACTATTTTTATTTTATTGGGGGGGAATTATTTTTCTTTGTTCTTTCTAATGTAACAGAAAATTAGAAGAAAACACCAAACTATACTAACTAGAAATTGTACAACAACTGTATTAATTACACTACAAAAAATTTATACAACAAACCAAAAATTTTATACTATAGAAAAATATAATAACTAAAAGTGATTATGTTGAAACCTAACTGAATTTAAGTCAACCTATTACATTGCTACAATTCAAGTATTCATAATTAATTCATAAACTCCTAATTCAGCCATAACAAGAAAACTTGAAAATTGGAAAGAATTTATAATCTACCCAATGCATAAAAAGTAAATGCCTTAATAGAAATAAAAATAAATGACAAGAATTAAATTGCATAAATGTAAGAAAAAAAAAAGAGTAAGCTTTGATGAATAATGAAATAAAAGAGAACAATAGTAAGTAAGGATTTGTAGAAGAAAATATGATCACCACGACTATAGAGTGGCCCTTTCTCTACATTTTGTTGAGTGATATGTGTGCTAACTCAATCAACCACAAGTAACAGTAAACACCAAGATTCAACAAAAAATATTTGTATTCAAAAGATGGATTAACAATCGAACCCGTTAGGTTCTTTCTCTTGTTCTTTTATACAAAAATATACACAAGTTCTTGAGGGGTTGCTCATTTTTAGGAAACTAACTAAAAACAGTTTTGACTGCTTTCCTCAAACCGAGGAGAATAAAATAAACCACCACTTCAAAGATCGGTCATAATCCTAATAGATAGCTTCTTCAATTGCTTCTTAATTTATTACACATGCCATGTTTTACACCTAAGCTAAGTTGAGCTAAGTGTATGTATTTATGGGCACTTGTATGAGTAATGCTTGATACGGCCTATATGGCATTCTGCATAATCTTGTATCATTAACTTCATCAATAGTTCCAATGGATCCTGATAAAAATATGAATATGCATCTTTGAAAAATGAACAATGATGTTGATTAGAAACTTTGTAGTATTGGATAGTTTCAGTAGTTGGCATTGATGATGATGAGAAACTTTGCAACATTGCGTAATTTTAACATTTAATTCCAATGTTGATGAAAAACTCTCCATTACCTATTAAATGATAAAATATATACAACTTCTTCCTGAATACTACATTCAAATAAGTTAACAACCCCAAACACATAGATCATGCATTCTTTTCTTAGTAAAAATCATCTATTTATCATAGAAATTCAACCATGAATGCATAATATCATGGAATGGTAAATGGGGTAAAATTGGCTAATAGTGGACAAGAACATGATCAAATTGTCTATTTAGAAGAGGATAATGATGACAATATTGATGAATAAAAGAGGGTAATTATTTTTCCCATCAGGATGTTCTCCAACATGGAAACTATTTCTCATGTCTTTTCTCCCCCTGTTTCAAAATATAAATCAACAAAATGAATGAGATAAGCTAATTTTATTTCCTCAAAGTTTTTAAGAAATTCCCCATTGGGAGCATAGATCTCTTTTACATTATTTTCCCATAACCGAGACCTTTCTTATTTGGAAGAAAGTTGTGTTTCTATCACCCACAACTAGCCATAAACTGTGTGACTCAAGTCTCCATTCCATTTCTTCAGCTCTATTGGATTTCTAATAATTGTGGAAGGTCTTATTCTCCTCTAATAGCAATTCATGGGTGATTCTCTCTTGTTCTAGTATATCATGGATCCTTTCCAACTTGTCTTTATTTACTTGGATTTCCTCTTTAGGGGGAAAGTAGTGTAGTTTGTCCCACCCCTTAAGAGCATTTTTAATTATTTTGAGCTTCTGCTCCCAGATGCTCACTAGTTATCCAACTATCCAAGTACTCCATGTTGAACTAGATATTGTATCCCTTGCATCTTGATTTTGAATCCATAAAGGGTTAAACCTGAATGGAATGAGATCATAGTCTAGGATTTCCTTGAGTTGGAGCATAATAGATCTATGATTCAAAGCTGACTAATAAATAGTTTTAAATGAAGCTGTAAAAAAACTTACAAGAAAAGAGTTGTGAACGGGGAATTTATCAAGTCTGGCAGCTATGTGTCCTAGACCAATCCATTTTTTTGGTCCAGGTGAATCTACCCCTTATAGGTTTAATATCTACCAAGTCCTAGGAATTAATTAGATCTTCCATACGTTCCCTAAATGGGTCTCTAACTATACTCCCTCCCTTTTGTTTTTCTTAATTGAGAGTGGTATTAATATCCCCAACAACTATACTATTTTTCTAGAAGTTTGACCCTCTTATATACAAGATAGAGTCCCAATAGTCCAATTTTTCCTAATAAAGAGAGGACACATACACATTAACAATATTATAAATCTCTCTCGACTGTTGGTGTTTGAAACTTGTGAGAAGCCAAAAAATGGGTCTATTGACTGGTGATTAAATGGAATATAATGTTATTCCACAATGTGCAAAGTCCACTAGAGGCCCCTCTAGCACTTACTGCTTGAAATTCAATTTGTTTCCATAAAAATTTTCACTTACTTAGGGATTCATTAGCCTCTAACTTAGTCTCATGGAGTAGAAGAACCATGGAATTTTTTTTCTTGATTAAATACATTACTGATTTAGATCTATATTTTCTTCCCAATTCCCTACAATTCTAGGAGACAATATTCATCATTTAACTGGGGGTTTGTGATCCTCACCTTGGGGTGGGATAGTACCACTCAGAGTCATTGTGTTACTTGGGAGTATAGGGTATATCTGATCCAAAAAAGTTTTATGATATAGCTCTTTCTCTTTTTTGGCTATTACCTCTCTTTTTTATTTGTGGGGCTTTCTTCCAACTCTTTTTTTGGATTTACCTTCTGTGACATACTCTTCCTTATCCTCATCCAATCCCACATCCTCCTCATGTTGGGAGCTAGGATCACAATTAGTAGAGAAAGGATCTTTACTTGGGTATTTGGGGACATCCTAATCTTGGTAAGGGATGTTGCTTTCCACTATAGTGGATGGAACACAATCTAGATTTTCTTCCATAATTAGAGGGATTATAGTAGATATGGTGTTAAAAATGGTGTCACAACCCCATAGGATGATTTATCATACCTTACAATCATTCAGCTCATGAGGGTGTGCAACACCACGACGATTCTTACTTGGTTCCTTGGCAGACCAAGAATACTTCGTCTGGACTATGCCTCTTCGCCTAGAGAATACCCATACTCTGTGCTAGGCTACCAACGAGTCACACTCCTACTCTAGTGAAAATCTTGTATACTTAGACAATTGTTAACACAATTTAACACTTAGTCATTTATAAGCATACATCCATGAACATGAGAAATCAAGAGAACAACTATGGAAAAAATGAAGACAAACACAAAAATAGGAGGCACAACCATACCTAATACTCGACTAAGTCTTTGTTATTGTGAAACAGTTACAATATGATCACTACCAGCTCGGTTTACAAATTTGGAAGAGTCACACGACTCGCCTCACCTCACCAATACACTCATAAACAGATTAGTCACACCAAGACTCTATGTCGTAACCATCTCCGCAACCTCCTATGGTGCACCTCAGACATTCCCACAACTGCAGACTTGTTGTCCTCTCATTACCGCATGCTTTCACCAAGCTAACATAGATTTCAGTTTTTCCTCACACATGCCTCCAAAAAATCTTCTTTTCTAGACTTCCCCAAAACCTCTAAGAGAATCCCACTCTTGGCTACTTTTCTTCCATCTTGGAAACTCTGCCTCAATTCATTTCCCTAGACTTTCCTCATAATTGTTCTCCAAATCTCTTGCCAATCTTCCATGCCATCCTTTGGTTGTGCACCCTTTCTCTTATAGGAACTCCAAGGGTCACTTTTGCAAAACATCATGTCTCTTGGGCATGTCATGCCCCTTCATGAATTGTCACACTCAACCGACTCGTCATGCCCCTATGTGGACCCAGTGTGCTCATCCAAGCCTGGAAGCCCGTCAATTGTCATGTCTCTTGGACCAATGCACCCCATCCTTGAGCACACACCTCTTTCCTTCTGTGTTCTCTCATTTTGATCATCATGACTTCTTGTGGGTGCGTCGATGGGGTCATCCAACCTCTCTGGTTCACCTATGTCACCGAGGGAAGACATGTCCACTCCTTGTTCATGCTCCCAAATTTCCCCTCCCTTGCCTAAACACAACCCAAATCTCCATCAATCGTTCTAAGGAAAGTAAGGTGTGTGCTCCCTTGGTGCTTCATGCCACCATCGTTATCCCAAGGTTCCCTTGATCACACCCAAATGTCTTCATTTTCCCAACTGATTGTTGCTTCCTTGTGCTCTTCATTCATTCCATTGTCGATTTTTCACAAGGATCATGCATGCTTGGTGGGTGTCATGGGATACCTTACATCCTCCCCCACTCCAAGTTGTTGTCATCCCTGACAACATC
Organism: Picea sitchensis; assembly: GCA_010110895.2. Classification (NCBI taxonomy): domain Eukaryota; kingdom Viridiplantae; phylum Streptophyta; class Pinopsida; order Pinales; family Pinaceae; genus Picea; species Picea sitchensis. The sequence continues at coordinate 50,478 of SNQJ01S0035690.1, forward strand.
CATTGATCTTCAAGGTGTCTCTGCCCCATATCCAGATCTTGTCACCACTCATCGACTATTGTCTCCTCAACTGTTGTCATCAAGAAAAAATCCCCTTAGAAAGTTACATGAGTCTATGAAGTGTCCCTACTCTCTAGCTTTGTGTTGCTTCCATACTTTGGGTCATATCCCCATGTTTTTGCGTGTTGGATCCCCTTGTGACCTCAGCTGATTGGGTAGCTAGTCCAATAGTCGTGCCTCTATCTCAAGAACTCACATATTCACGTTCAAACATCCTTTTCTTTCTGCAAACTCTTCACATTTGTAAATCTTCATTTCCTCCAATCTGTCAAGTCACCCACTATGTTCTCAACAATTTTCACCAAGGAACCTCCTCAAGGTGACCCATTGACCTCACTGCCTCCCCCCGAGACAATGAGATAACGTGCCACAATCTAGTTTGAAGGTGAAGGGGGGATGATGATTGGTTCATCTCCCTCATCTCCAATCTATCCCACGATCGACAAAGTGTCACAATACTTTTGCGTTATGTATATAAGAAACGATACACTTGAAATTATCTTACCTTCACACTCCTCCACGAGTCATTCTAGCTCAAGGTCATATGACCATTCACCATGTCCAAGTTCATTAAGGGAGGAATCAACCTCTTCCTTGGTTCTCTTCCACCAATATTGTTGCATCTCCCTCACGTCCTCTTGGTTCATGGATGGTTTCTACTCTTATTCAATTATCTGCTATAACATCCTCATCTATGTGACTTGCTTTGATCTCCGTTGCCACTCATCAACTTTCAAATAGAAATCAACCAAGCCATCCATTGTCTTATCCAAATCTCTAACTATCTCTTCAACATCGATAAGACTCCATTCCACTGACACGAGCTTCCTTTTTTTGTCTACATTAGGTTGTCCAACCATCACCCCACATCGTCCAAGTTCGTCTCCACAAGGTTTCCTACTCTGGTTGTCCACAACAAACATCTGCAAGGAAGATATTGACATGCCTCTTTCCTTCCTCCTTATGGTAGGAATCAAGCATGGAGTCTATATTGAGAAAATGGCCAAACCATTCATGTGAGGAATACATGTTTCCTTTTCCTTCCTCATGAACTCTTTTCCCAACACAACTTCAAAATCGTCCATAGGAACAACGGTGAAAATCGTCTTTCCACACCAGTCACCAGGCTTCAACGAGATGTCCTTGGCCACACCAACGACCCTTTCTACACTTGTTTTGTCTCTCTTAAGGGTTGTCTACATTGGTTTAGGATGCAACCCAAGCCTCCTTACCATTTATTCCCTTAAGAAATTATGAGTCACCCCACTGTCCACCATGGCTATCACTGTCTTCCCGTTGAATTCATACTACACATAGAAAAGTTGCATCTCATCTCACTCTTGGCTCTTTGTGGATTCACCTTCCATGACAGTGTTCAAGACTTACAAGACTCCAACATATGGGTTGTCTTCCTTCTCCAAATCATTCAAATTTTGTTTCAAGGGACAATTATTTGCATAGTGCTCCTTGGCATAAATCAAACATGAAATTGGATTCTTCTATTTCGATGCATCTGCTTGATTGGCATAATCTTCATTTCCCTTGGACGTCTTCTTCTTTCCTTTGTCCTTCCTCTTACCCTTAAGTTGTTTCTTCGTGTCACCTTGTGTGTCCTCACTGTTCCTAGGACCTATCATGGGTTCACCCTGAAATTTCAACAATTTTCCTGCTATGGTGATTACTACTACAAGAGTCTGCCTGTTTTGTCATCGCAACTCACTTTGCACCCACGATTGCAGACCATTCATGAAGTGGAAAAGTTTTTCTTCTTTCGGCATGTCTTTTATCTCCAACATGAGCCTTGTGAACTCCTTGATGCAGGATTGGATCTTACCAATGTGCTTAAGAGCCAAAAAATGATTCCTTGCTATCCATTCTTGGTTCCCCATACCAAGTTATGCCTTCAAGGTTTCCTTCATCTCTTCCCAGTTTTCAATCTTATCAATGATTCTCCCAACTGCTAAGTCTTCCACTCGGTTCCTCCACCATAGCTTAGTGGTTCCTAGAAAGAACATTGTTGTAGCATTTATCTTGGCTTTGTATGAACTTCCATTCAATTTCTCCAAGTACTACTCAATGTCTCAATAAAAGTTTCCCAACAAATTAGCATTGCAAGTATCATCATATGGCTTGCGTTCTTTTATCTCGATCCTCATCGGCATAAAAACATAGTTCTATCCATTAGCCAAAGATCATTTAAACAATGTGATGGTGTCATCTTGGTCCTTCAACCTCTATGTGACTATGAAAAGTGTGTCATCCGCTGCCTTGAGTCTATCCTAAATGTCATTGGTCAAGGTGTCAATCATCACACTACAGTTGTTTGACACTCTTGAATGACTTCATTAAACCCATCCTTCATCTTGTCCATCTTAGCCTCCATCTGGTTGAACTTCTCACCATGTTGGTGTTGATATTATGGTAGTTGCGGGAGGTATTTACCTCCACGTGTAACCCTGACGAGAATATAATATTCCGGGAAGTAAGAAGAAACCCTAAAGCATTAAACCTAACCCTATAAGACAAGTCATCTCAAGAAAATAATTAATATTAAGTATTCAGCAACCAGAATGAGAAGTCGGCCCAGAAAGCTCAGGAAAACAATATAAATACAAGTATCCAAACCTCATTTTGTACCAGAGAGCTCAAAATTTCAACTGGGAAGAGGTGCGCACTGCAGAAACTGGGCAAGTGCACAATTCTCGGGAGCAGCTGCAGCTGACAGATGCTACAATCTATATTCTTGGTTTAGGCTCGGAATTTCTATTGGTTATGGTTGGAATTTTTGATAAATCTTGGTTATCTTTATGCATTAGCTATGGTTGGCTATTAGTTTTCTTCTGGAATCATTCTCTGTAAAGGTTAAGGTGCTCGGGGGTGGCTTTGGCCTATGGTTGGGTGACAATATTGTTATATTGTCTATGGTTAAACAAGCACATCCATTATTTTCTAACAGGTTATGGGCCCACACTATCTTTGGAAAGTCTAACCGTTGGAAGATAGATTGGGAGGATTTTCTCTGTTGCAGTTGCAACCAGTTTTTGTTGCTACAACAAAACCCTACCCCTCTTGTTGAGGCACCTTAAGTAAATATATTGACCTAATTTATGGATATCCCAGTGTGCCCTAGCCTAGCACAACTCCTAGTGTTCTCTGCAAGCTAAGACGTCAAGTTTGAGTTTTTGGTCAAAGTTAAAGGTTGACCAAGCCAAAGCAGTTATGACTTACTCTATGAAGTCAAAAAACAAGTTAAAAGGGGATTCTAACTTCAGAGCATGGAAGACAAGGATTGACCTCATCCTTTCCAAGAATAAAGTGTTGGACATCGTGAAAGGAAAGATCAGGGAACCATAGTTTGAAGAAGGAAAAGAGAAGGAACCTCGGAACATTGCAGTTATGGAGAAGTTCAAAGACAATGACATCAATTCCATGAGTATCATAGTGGACTCTATAAAAGACCACTTGATACCGTACATCTTCCATCTTGACTCATCTAAGAAGATGTATGATGCCCTAACAAACCTCTTCTCATTCAGAAACATTGGACATGTAATGAGTCTGAAGAATGAGCTTCGTGAGATGAAAATGAATGATGATGATAGCATAACATCATATTTTGTGAGAATATCTCAGTTAAGAGATCAACTACAAGTTATTGAAGAGATCATTTCAGAGAAGGAACTGGTGAATATAGTACTCAATGGTCTTCCCAAGACATGGGATGCATTTTCCGCAAGCATGAACACAAGGAAGGAGTATCCTACATTTCAAGAACTTTGGACTTGTTGCGCACAAGAAGAATCAAGGATTAGTGCAAAAGAGAAACCCCAAAAGAAATACGATGATCAAGCCTTCACATCAAGGTTCAAGAATTTCAGGAATAAAAAGAAGTTTGGCTCCAGGAAGAAACCAAATCAAGAGAAAGATATGTCAAAAATACAATGCTTCAATTGTCAAAAATATGGTCACTACAAGAATCATTGTCTTGAGTTAAATAAAAGGAAGGAAACACATTAAGCATCAGTTGTCGAAGAAAGGGAACCCTCAAAGAAGGCCAAGCAGGACAAAAAAACCTTCTTCTAAGACAAGGTAACAATATTCTTCATAATTCTTGTACATACCATGTTTACATAGTTTATGTACATATCTTGCATATCTACTTCTTAGAAGATAAGATGTTCAAAGAGAAAAAATACCTATGGAAGACTAACAAGATAAGGATTGCTATCACAATGAATACAAGTCAAGCAATACACATTAAAAGATGAAGTACATTGAAAACCCTTGGTAACAATTCATGTGGAAGATATTAACATAAGTAATAGCTACAAGATAATCCGAAATTAGAATCAAACTTGAAGAAACATGGAAGAAGTAAAAACAGAAAGAAGTCAACATTCAAGAGGAAATTAGAAAAAGACTTGTGACACTTTGCAAAAGGCAATAAAGATGCAGATGAAAGCGTGAACTCTCTTAGATGGAGGGAGTCGATTATATAATTCCAAAAGAAGAGCATGCATTCATGCATGAAGCAAGGATTAGGAGGGAGCTAATCCAAAAAAATATGATCCATTGAGGATTATTTAGTATCTATCCATGTTCCCATCAATGGTAGAAACCATGAAAAGTATCACATGTTCAGTTTGAATTTAGAACAAGTCTTCTTCGAAAGGAAGCCTTAAAGTATCCTTAGTTGTCCATCCACATCCATGATCCTATGATGAAAGGAAGAAGTTGGAATCTTCAGGGCATGGAATCTATAGAAAACTCCATGGAATCAAGAGCCAAAGAGACACATGAGGAAGAACATGAAGATTCCAAGAGAGAAAGAAAAGCCAGAACAACCAGTCATTATATCGAGAATCACAAGATTGCCATATTGGTTTGAGCTCACTAGAAACAATCAAGAAGAAGAAATGGAAGTTGTGATGAAGAACAGTATACAGAAAACTTATGAATGGAAGCATTGCGAGATCCAGAACTAAAGGTTCTCCCAGCTGGAGGGAGAAGACTATGATGATATATTTTTCCAGTAACCAAACATACCTCTACCTGAGCCATTATATCTCCTGCATTATCCATGGGTTGGAGTTTACATAAGATGAATGTAAGAACTGTTCTCCTCAACAAAGTAATTGAACAAAGAAGCGTATGAAGAACAACCTCAAGGTTTTGAGGTATACCAGAAAGAGACCCTTGTATGTAGATGGAAAAAGATCTTGTATGGATTCAAACAACTTGGTGTAGAGCCTATCATGCACAACAGAAGCGTGGTGAAAAATTTCTACAACAGAGATATTGTATCAGAATGGTTACTCAAAAGTACAGAATGATGGATTTCTAATCCATGATAAACTCTCATGATAATAGAAGTGCCACTTGGATATGTTCCAGTTTGAGTCTTGCCACAATGTCATGAGCTAGCAGAAAATAAAAGAGTTGAATCCAACCATGATATACTGTAATGATCAGAGCTATATGAAGCCTTCAGAGAAAACCAATGTTCCAGAAAGACCACAGTACATTGAGATCAAGCATTACATTCTCTGTAATCAGGTCCAGAAAAGATAAGTGGTTCTCCAATATATCTCCACAGATGAGCAGATAGCAGATATTTTGGTAAATCCTCTGTCCAAGATGGAAAAAGTTAGTGTACTCAAGAAACAAGTTGGAGCTTGTGGAGACGACT
>SNQJ01S0035690.1:66596-83810 GCA_010110895.2 Picea sitchensis
GATACACCAAACTACCCAAAAACGGGGTCCACAAAACTGTTGGATTTTCATCTTCCAGGGTTAGGGTTTGGGATTTTCTTTATGTTAAAAAGGCCTTTGGAGCCTCATTGTAACCATCATCTTCTTGTGAATGTGAGTAGCCATCACAACTCTTCTCAAAGATAAGTTTCCACCATTCTAGCAAGCCTTTCACTCTGTATTTCTACAGTTTTGTACATTTCACTCATTAATAGAAATTGTGTATTAATGTATCTCTGTGTTTATGGTTGCATCTCTGATTTATATTTATGTTATATTATTGGAAATCTGAGATATCTTTGTACATTTCTTTATTATATCTCTGCTCTCATTTCATGCCGAAAATAATTTGGATCAGTGGAGCAAGGTCTGTGATACTGGGCTAACTCCACCAGAGTTATGGACACTCAGTGGCAATGAAAAAACACTGTGAGGACATGATGAGCATGCCTGCAGAAATATTTTTAAAAAATCCTAGATATATAACAACTGTGTGATATTAGTTGGTGCTTAAGGTATTTAATGAATTTTAAGGAATTAACCTCACCAGTTCGACCTTTTAGTTTAAACTAGTGAGTTATTTAGGTTTGAAACTGAGTTATTTTAAGAGTTGGAATCCAAGGAAATTTTCTATTGGAACCCATTGTTGAGTGATAAATTATTTCACAAAAGGAATGATCACTATCCTTCTTATCATTATTTATTACTTCAACAAATTTAATTATAGATATTCATGGTTTTGACTAGTGTGTCACCAATTGTCGAGCTCAACAACTTCCCCAAGTTCTAGAACGTGGGGATCCCTCCTAATTTTCAATGTTTTGGGTTTTTGAGTTTTCTTTCATAAGTGCATTTTATAATTAGCTTGAATGGAAAGGGATTTTAGGTCTCATGGATTTTGATAACTTAGAATATGATCTTTGATTGCGGGATCCTTATGTGACTGAAATGAATGTTGTGCTTATGAGAAAAATTCATTTTTTGTCTTTGAGCTTCAATTTTGGGCACTCCTAAAATCGAGGCCTTATTCTTATCTTCTTGGTAAAATTCATGAAACTTTTAGTCTTTAAAAATCTATGATGGAGACATATTTTTCTTGAATTTTATGACATTTGTGCACATTATTTTTAAAAATCTTGCACCCATTGCTAGGTTCCTAGTGCAATATATTGAAATATAAATATTTCCAACCCTCGTCTTGGTAGTGTTCCATAATATCATAAGATCATTCTTTCACAAGGTGGAAACCAAGCTAGCTCATGCCATGCAAAAATGATATTTCATGGTTTATCAATCATGTTGATATCGACAACAAATTTATAAAGGATGATAATGGAAAGGATATCACATCATTTCATCCCTCCAACCTTGACAATTATTATAGGTTTTCCTATAATATTCCCATTATAATCACTAGTTTAATTAATGCTTAATGTAGAAATAATATGTGGCTATGGCCAAACGATGTAATATGGGAATTTTATTTATATGTTTTAATAATAAAATGTGATGCCAACTGCTAAGGGGACATGGATAGAGATGGGGGTTGAATTAATCCACAAGAGAGGGGAGACTTTAGGAAAATGTCTAAGAGAGGGGTAGGGAGAATTATCCATGTATATTGATTCAACCCATTTTCCTAAATTTTCTATTGCCATATGAATCTTCTAATTTTTGATTGAGTGTTCCCAAAGCCAATCATTAAATGCATGTAAGAGGGTGGGTGTGAGAAATCACATCCCATAGTTATTGGTAGCATGGGGGGCTTGAGTACAATCAACTTGGGGAAGTGTGTGAGTCAATAAAACAATCCAAAGGAGAGGAAATTCATATGGGAAGTTACAACAATTTTAGACAGAAATTGGTTTGGGCATGAACAACAAGTAGAGAGCAAGAAAGAGATCTTGGAGATAGAACATCCATGGAGGGAGAATTTGGAGCATGCTGGAGTATATCTGAAGAATATTTGGACAATATTTGGAGTTGAAGACTAAAGAGCTAGTTTGTCAGGCCTGAAGAGTGAACTCCTATGTGAGTTGCATTATAATAGAAAGTGTTCGATGTTGTCGTTGGTAGTTTTCTTGGCAGTGAGTTCCCATGAGTTTCCCAGCTGAGAGATTTCGGGTTACCTGTGCTAGAGAGACCTTGATAAACGAATGGGACACTGGAGGGATTGAGATCAGTGAAGGGGTACATTCCTTGGGTTGGGCGGGTCAAGAGGAAGAGAGTTGGTGGAAAATTGGGATAGGTGTAGGAGAATAATAGTGGGTTTTGGGAATTTCGAGTTGTTAGTGAAAAGTGAGAGACCACCCTCTTTTTTGGATTACTAGCCCCAACTTAGGGGTGGTTTGTTGTTGAGATTTGGAACATCAAGTCTATGGTTGGGTGGAATGTCTGTCCCAAGTAGTTGGTTGCTCAACTATTTATAAAAGATAAATGTTTTAACTTGTTGTTGTGTTATTTTATGTGTTTAATTGTTGTGTTGTTACTCTGTGTATGATAACAATTTTACATGTTGTGTGAGTTATTAGTTGCATCCATGTTTATTTAAAATGTTGTAGACGCATATAAATAATGGTAATAGTTAGCAGTTAAATTTGTTTGTAATTCATAGTTGATAAGCCATTGGAGGTGAACTCACCCCCATTATCCGACCTCGATCTTCTCTATGAAGACCAAGGATGAAATGATCCAGGTTTTTTTGGAAAAATCATCAATGAACATCGCATAATATGGTGCTCCTTGCACTAATGCCACTGACATCAGTACACACACATCTGAATGTATAAGATCTAAGATCTCATTGCTTGGAAAAGAAGCCTTGGAATTGTTGCCAAGTGCACACTCTCTGCACATGCCCTATTGCTCAACACTGAAATCTGGAAGACTAGTGACAATCTCCCTGAGGATCGACAATGCCCTATAGTGCAAGTGTCCCATCCTCCTATGTCGTAGCTCACACAAGTTGTCACTGTCATGTACCAAGGCTTGAACTGGCTTACCCTGTAACATGTATAGATTACCCTCTCTAACCCCAATGCTCATTGCTTTGTTTGGGATAGCTTCCTCTAGATGTATGAGAACTTTTCCTTTCTTAAACATGACGGAAAAACCCATGTCCTCCATTATTGAGACTAAGAGTAAGTTCTTCTTTAGTCCTGGTACATATCACACATCCTGTGCTCCCACCAAACCACCTGACTCAAGATGGAACAAGATAGTTCCATCGCCCTTCACTGCATACTTGGCATTGTCACCAAGCTTCACATGGATGCCCGAGTCCTTCTCCGTCAGACTATCGAATACCTTGCATGCTTATGTCATGTGACGTGATGCACCATTGTCCAAGTACCATGCACTCCTAGTGACTGTGTTGGTGGAAAGACAGGAAACTAGTGAGAAGTCCTTCTCAGACTTTGCAACAAACTCATCCTATTGAGTTTCTTCTGATCTGCTACCTGCTACGATTTTTCCTTGCCCTTCTTCTTCTTTGGAAACTGAGATGCATAATGACCATTCTTGTGGCACACGAAGCACTTGATCTTACTCAATTCATTCTTCTTCCCCGACTGTGATGTCGCTCCCTCATTGTTACCCTTGGAACCCTTTCCTTTGCCCTTCTTGGCTTGACTGACCAGGGCTAGGTTCTCCTCTCCATCTCCTTGCCTACTGGCTTTAGACTCCTCCCAAGTCTCTTTCTGGATGCAATCATTCCAAAGCCTCTCTCAAGCTGGAAGTTTCTCTCGAGTACAAACTCCTTTGACAAATGATTCCCGTGACTTGGTGAAACCATTCAGTGCCACATTTAAAAGTTGTACATCCTCCACTTTCTCCCCAATAGTTGCAAGTTGATCATGTATCTCGATGATCCTCATGAAGTATCTGGTAACATTATCAAATCTTGACATCTATGTGGATATGAGCTTTGTTCCTCAAGATCATTTTCATGTTCATGTTGTCACTTTGGAACAAATCCACTAAAGCTTTAAACATCTTTTTGGGCAACTGCTTCTCTGCCAAGTGTGGGATGAAAGGATCCTTCATGGCATCCATAATCACTCTCTAGGCTCTGATGTCCTTCTCATGAACCATTTTTAGTGTTGCGTCTATTAGTACAAGAAAAACCTTCTCTACAATCTCCCAAAGGTCATGTTCCTTCAAAAGTAAGGTTACCCTCGCCTTCCAGGACAGAAAGGTAGATGCTCCATCCAACTTGTCTTCAAACATGAGACTGGTTGCTGCCATTTTTCTGATATGAGCAAAATCAATTGTCATGTGTTTATTCCTTCAAGCACCCACAAGAATTTCACTGGTGGTTTATAGATCTGTTGAGATCTCTTGAAATAGATTTCCTCTTCAAAATGAAAGCTCTAAGTCCATGTTAACTTTCTCTATTCCAATGCCTAGATAAATTATTTCCTTGTGATTTCCTTGCTAAAAATTAAATTGCAGCTCACAGAACAAAATAGAATGACAAGAAAAATTAATTCATAATAAATAGCAGAAGCAAATGAAACCAATTTCGGACACCCATAAATTTTTTCCCTTCATTTTTTTTTTCATTAAAATAATATCAAAGTATACAAAGGCTCCCAACTGGAAAAATCTGTTCACTGAGAAAATAGACAAAAATTACAGCCAAACCTCGTTGCCCAACACCTCTACCCACAATTGTATAGCATGTCGGCGACCTTGTATGGACTGTACCCGTGAACTGTACGATGCGTACCCATGCATGTACATTTTGTTTGGCGCATACCCATGCCTGTGCAGTGTTGTTGGCGCACACTCGTGCCTTGGACGATATGTACAACGCACACCCGCAGTTGTTCTTGCTGCTCAGGCATGTGCCCGCGTCATGTATGACCTATACAGTGCATACCCGCAGCTATGCATGTTGCTCCTACACATACTTGTGTCGTGCACGACTTGTACAATGCATACATGTGGTTGTACCTACTGCTCGATCTACTATACGAGCTACCCATATTTTTCATTGCTACTAGATCTGTCTATTGCCACCCACTTGCTCTCTTCTCCTTTGCACTGATCTCTAGATTAAGCTCCTTTATCACCCTTGTTGAGATCTCCTTGAATCATTGTCCTTTGTGACTCAATCACACAATGCCTCTTGTGTGTTGTTGTGCGTCTTATCCTTTCACCTTGGTTTCCTTTTATAATATTGAGTTGAATCCCTAACCCTAATCTCCAAAGTGATTGACGGTTGAGATTAGATCTCACTTCACTTGAGATCAACGGTTGAGATTAAGTCTGATGTAATTAAATTACATTTTATTAATCTTTTCCTAATTCAATAATTAAATAGACATTCACTTTAATAATTCTTTTAATTAAAGTGAATTTCCAAAGTTCATGAAAGGTCCTTTGGACAACTTCCACACATCCAACACTAGACCTGTGCAGAATTACCTACAATCATCAACAGTGGACTAGTCTACAGCCAAGCACAAGTCAAGGGGGGCTTGGCTAAGAGAGTTGGATGACTAGATTGGAAGGATTCTACAAGGTAACATTGGATGTTTATTAGATGTTGAGAGTATGCTAGAACTAAAGCCTCTTGAATAGCAAAAGATGAAACTTCTCTTGGAAGAACAAAACTGGCGAATAAAGAGTCAGGCCACTTGGATTGCCTCTAGGGATCAAAATACCAAGTATTTTCACAATTTTTCCAGTCATAGAAGGACTGAAAACACAATTTGGGAGTTACATGTTGAAGACGATAGAGAAGCGAGATCCTTTAAGGAACTGACAAACTTGGGCATCCAACTATTTGAAAACCTGTATAAAGAATCAGATCCTTGTCCTCTAGGGGAGATTGTGAGTGATTAATGAATATCCCTGGTTGGTAGAAGAAAATGAAAATGACGATCTATACAAGGAGGGTTCTAAGGAGGAGTCATAGACAATACTAAGCGTTTTTCACAGTCAATGACCTCTAGTCCTATTTCACGTGCAACATGGTGTACAAGATTATATCAAAGATAATAGTTATTCGACTTAAGCCAATTTTTTCATGGGTTATATCAAATGAACAATTTGGTTTTTTGGCAGGTAGGAACATACATGAAGTGGTTGGGGCAACTCAAGAGGTGCTTCTAGTATAAACAAACTCCCAAGACCAGCTCTGATTCTTAAGCTGGATTTATCCAAAGCTTACGATAGGGTTTCCTGGAGCTTCTTGCACTTAACTGTGCCAGGGATGTCCTTTATCTTTATATCTATTTTCGCTCATAGCCAAGGGTTTTAAGTCAGTGGATCTTTGATACAAAGGCTATAAGAACAATGAAAGGAGTACAAATGAGCAGAATGGTTGCATTAACACATCTACTTTTTGTAGATGATACCATGCTTTTCTGTTTTGGGAGCGAATGGGAAGTAGGGACATTGGGGGATATTTTGAATCTCTATTGTTTGGGCACGAGAATGGAGATTAATAGAGTAAAGGCATTGGCAGATCACGTGGGATCACATGCTAAGTAGAGTGAGGGAGTTGATTTCTTTTCAGTTGGGAGTGTTGGATGAAGGTATCAAATACATTGGGTTCATAATTAAACCAAATAAATACATGAAAGAAGCCTGGCAATGGCTATTTGGTAAGATCGAAAAGAAGATCAACTTTTGGTACAATAGGTGGTTGTCAGAGCTGGTAGACTCGTATTGATCAAATCAGTTTTGGAAGCAATACGTGTGTATTGGCATTTGCTGCCCTATATTCCATAGGACTCTTTAGGGCTCTACAACTTCAGGGACGATCCACCCTTTCCAGATTAGCAACTTCAGGGACGATCCGCCCTTTCCAGATTAGCAAATCCCAGAACAACTACAATTCGAACAAGGATGGATTTCTTTCGAGCAATTGGGTTTTCGAGAGGCCTGGAGAGCGGCATGGGAAATGTTCACTCAATCATTGGCAAGAGGTCACATTAGGTTAATGGATCAATAGGATCAGCTGGTATGAATTTATAATAATACATGAGGGTTTTATAGCACCAAGTGTGGATATCAATCCTTGGTAGAGGATCATGTCCCAAACATTGTCTGACGGTGAAAGACTTTGTGGAAACTGAAGGTGCCCCTTAAAAGTATTTTATTAATGTGGCTGGTGATTAATGGTAAAATTCTGACATGGATGTTTTACAACGAAGAAATTTCCATGGTCCAAGACTTTGTTTTTGCGTAGAATGCAAGAGGAAACCATTCCACATATATTTATAAACTGTAATTTCGCAAAGGATGTTTGGGCAAAGGCCTCCAAAGTTCTCAATATACAGGGACCCTGGGATAAGTATACTCTTATGCTTTCAAGAGTGGTTTCATAACCGCACCTTAAAACCTTTCCAAGCTCTACCACTATTGATAATTTGGAGTTTATGGACAACACACAACTCGATAACCTTTTATGGAGTGTCTGCAATTCCTGAAATGGTGGCAACTAGAGCAGTGAACCTGTTCCTGTCGTATTCCACTCCTTCCAAAGCACAGCCTTCCCAACAGTTACCTCCCTTGGTAATAGATGGCAACCATCCTTGTGACTTTTTTGATGGGGCATGTGAAGGGGAGGCACATTTATGTGGACTGGGTTTTGTGTTTTATGTTTCTGATCAGTGTTACTATGCTTTTAAGGCAAATGCAGAAGGGTCAAACAATACAGCATAATTTTTTGCACTCCTTTTTTTGCTAAAATTTGCCAATACAAACATAAATCTTAAGCAGGTGATGGGGGATTCATCTCTTGTTATAAGTTGGATGAAAAATGAGATAAAAATACTAAATATAAATCTGCTGGCCCTTGCTCAGCAAGTAAAGGATGTGTCATCAGCTATACTACAGATTCATTATCAGCATATGTAGGGAAAAAAATGAACAGATTGATCGGCTGTCAAAGGACAGATTAGTCCTTCAAGAGGAGACTTATCAGATCCTGATACATGAAGTTAATGAAAATACCGTTTTTGGGAGAATAGATGATCTCCTGGTATCTTGACTTTATGATGTTCTTACTAATGTATATTGCTGTTATGTATGATTCGTGGAGTTGTATGTTGATGTACAGAGCACATGCTCTCTTTTGTCAAGTTTTTGTGATGATCTCTGTGTAAGTCCAGTTAAGTTGCTTTAGAAGCAATTGTGCATATTGCACCTTTAGATTGTACTTTGATCTTCATCTGGAATAAAAAAGTAAAATACATTTTTTCCTGGGAAAAAAATTATACTACAATGCACCATATCTTTATGCATAAAGAAGTTCAGATCATAAGCACATCTTGAAATCCCCTTAAGCCATATAACACTAGTTATAATTAAGTTTGAAGGCATATCTAATTTCAAAGAGTAGTTTGTGGTGTCAAGGTAAATCATTTATTTTCAAAACTAATAATTTACCGTGTAGAAAGAGAAGTTCAAGTGCAATAAAAAAACAGATAATATCCATGAAATCAATTTGACAATTATGTGATTTTGTTGTTAGATGAGTAAAGATATGATTACGAGTGTACAACAGTAAGAAACTAAATAAATGTTATAATTTAATTTATAAAAAAAATTGAAAATTAATCAATGATTTTAAGAGTGAACATCCGAACTAGAGCTTATGGACCTATCTGCAGCTGTGCTGCTATCAATTGAGACTATTACCTATTCAACATATCATTTATTTTCCAACAAATACCAGAAGAGAAGAAAAAGGGAAAAAGCGAAAAATCCAATAACCTCTGTTTATTACGTTTTACAGTGCTGATTGAAAACCCAAATGTTAATGAACACTGAAGTGCTATCAATCCAATTGGCTTTCCAACATTTATCAGAAATATATTTTCCAATAGTAACTTAGAAGTTGAGGGACGCTTCTCATGCGCTTATCAGTAGAGCAGGGGCTAAAAAGACATCATTTGAAAACAATATAAGAAAAAACTGAAACGTCAAAACAAAAGAATAATCAATTGATTTCCAAACCTTCACAAGAAGATGTATTTTTCAATGGTAACTCATAAGTTGAGGGACGCTTCTCATGCACTTCTCAGATTAGAGCAGGGGTTAAAAAAGCCGTCATTTGAAATTTGTGTCAGTAAAAAATGAGAAATCAAACCAAAAATACGTGCGCGGACACACATGTATGCCAATTTCTGGATAAGGAAGACAGATGAAACTTCCCAATCTCCTGGAAATCCAGTATGGCTGATTCAATATATGGAGCTTCATGAGAAGTGGAGAGACATGGAGCCAAAACCCCCTCATCCCCTTCACTCGAACTCCAATCAAATAACCCCAAAGCCTACATTTTTAAAACTGCTCAGGAAATAATCTCCAGAAGATGAGGAGGGCATGCACATAAAATATAGCTTCAAAACACTCAATAGCTGAAAATAAAAACCTATCATGTACAGTATATATTGGAAAAAACAATGCACACCAATGTCAGATTCATGCCCCAAACGCATGAGGTCGACGCAGGTATAACAGTTTTTTCTAAGGTCGTCCATGGTCGAACAACAGGCTTCAATTGGTAGTTTTGAGCTTTGGCGATTTTAGGATTTAACGACCAAGGTCTCCTGGGATTTTTAGGGTTTTAACTAGTCGGGTCTTCGGGTTTATAGGGCTTTAATGAGTAAAATCGATTAGGGTTTTGTAGACTTTTTAGAGTGCGAGGTCTAGTGGGAGTTTTAGGGTTTTGAACAACCGCTAAAAGGTCTCGGATTCCAACCTGTAAACGATCTTGCTGGAGGGCGTTTTGGGTGGGTAGAAATGCTTATGAACCTTTCCAATCCTCTCATCAATTCAGATTCAAATCAAGTTGGCCTCGGGTGTGCGTTGAAATACCAAAAGCTTATCCTCCCATGAATTCAAGTAAATACAAAGAGAAAAGATGGTTTAAAATTTACTTCAAAATAATATGAAATATATTCTCATTGGGTTAAGGAATGTATACTTTTGTAGACTTTAGCAGTCAAATCGTTGAGCTGAAGGGATCCCTTGTCCCACAAACAAGGGGGTCTCATACACTTATTTGGTATAAAATTGCCAATAAATATGAGGGGATCCCTTGTCCCACAAACAAGGGGGTCTCATACACTTATTTGGTATAAAATTGTCAATAAATATGGAATGATCCCTTACATAAATAAACACAAAAATATATTATTCTGAGTGGGGTAGGGTATGTACACCTCTGTAGACTTTAGTAGTCAAATTGTTGCATGGAGGAACAAGGGGGTCTCATACACTTATTTGGTATAAAATTGCCAATAAATATGAGGGGATCCCTTGTCCCACAAACAAGGGGGTCTCATACACTTATTTGGTATACAATTGTCAATAAATATGGAATTATCCCTTACATAAATAAACACAAAAATATATTATTCTGAGTGGGGTAGGGTATGTACACCTATGTAGACTTTAGTAGTCAAATTGTTGCATGGAGGGGATCTTTTGTCCCACAAACAAGGGGGTCTCATACACCAATTTGTTGTCTGACTTCACAACAACCTTAAAATTGGATTATCATTATTATTATTATAAATTTTAGTTTAGTTTTGAATTAATATGTATTTGATTCGAATCTCTTAAGTTAAATGTATTTGATTCGAATCTCTTAAGTTAAATGTATTGGTTTATGTCAACTAGTTTATTATAGGTGTGATTCACGAATTTGGGAAAACATCTCTTAGATCTTTTTATCCGAATTGGATTTGCACAAAAACAATTGGCTATTGGCACAGGTTCTACTATGATCGACACCGGCAAGGCTTGAGGCTACGGATCAAGGAGACCAGGTTGTTGGCATGAACAACCCCATGCCATCACAAATGATATCCACCCCTGCATTAATATCAAATCATAAAGCAAGTATAGCAAATGTAAATTTGTGAGGAAAAATATTGTGTGTGTAATGTATTTTAAAAATTAAAAAACATGAGAAATCTTCCTTAATGTAATAAAATAAAAGACAAGCAAGGAAAAATGAGCATAGGGAAGCTGAAGGGTTGGGGATGCTTGACCTTTTAGCTATCCCCCATCTAAGTCATCCGCCTATATACAATTTCCCCACAAAGGAAGAGGGGTTCTTTGGTTGACAGTGAAGGAGATGTTGCCCATAGTTCTATGAGGAGCATGAAGATAAACTAGAGAGTTTGTAAATTGTCTATTATTGCATAATAAAGAGCCTAACTGAAGCCAATTGAATGTCAGTTTTCCCATTTGGGTTTCTAGGGTAAACAATGACTCATATTCAATGTTTTCTCTATGTATGTTTGATTTTTGTGCTAATTTGTTTATTCATTGATTAGGAATCTCGTATTTTTTTAATGGTTGCCAGTGGGCATTGATAGTGTATGGAAGGGGAATTTATCATTAGAATTGTCAATTTCCGCATACCCTAGGTTTGCTTGTCCATTAAAAATACCAACAAATAGTAAACCTCCATTGTTAGATTCCCAATCAGTCCCAGAGATTGATGTTTCCATTCTAGAGCCACTGCAATAATTTAGGGGAGGTTCTAAATTGGATGAGAGAAGTTTGTTTTTGATATGTTGGATTATTTGAGATGCTAGGCATTTTCCCTCTTACCCAAAGGATCCATATGCATCTTTGTTGGCATATTTGACTGAATGTTGAGTGAATTATTCCTCCCTTAGCTATTTTCGTCCTTGGTTAGGCCAAACACATCCCTCTGGGATGTAATTCCCATTGGGTTAGATTGTACATCTCCTTGAGTCGTTTTCCTCCTTGGTTGGGTCATATGCATCCTTCTAAGTTATAATTCCTTTGGGTTGGTTTGTATGCCTTCACCAAATTCATTTGCACTTTTGGCTGGTCGTACATCAACCTCCCAAGTTGTGGGACTTGGGTGTTGTTCTCAAAGCATTGGTGTTGAGTAAAAATTTGTTTTTCTGGTTGGCTAAAATTTGTCTTAAGTGAGTGGTGTGTTTGTTTTATCCACTCTTTATAATTAATATTAAAAAGTATACTTGAGATCAAGAGTTCCATAAAGAATGGTTTTCACATGGTGTGAAGGCTTAAAGAGTGGTGCCTTAGGTAATCATGGTTGAATGTTGAATCAGTTTTGGAGTGAAGTGTCTTCTTATTTGCAGAATGGTTGTAGTGTCAATATGGGATCCATTGATGGCTTAGGAGTGGGGTTAACAAGTGAATTAAGATATGTAGAGCATTCATATATATACATATATATCTTTTGCATATGAGCCCCTTTGTAATATAGAGACATCAATTGCTTAAATTGAATGGGAAGTTATTTTGTTGATGAATGTATGTCATGCCCCATATTATTATTAAAAAATAAATAAATAATAATAATAAATAAGTATAACAATTATTATGAAGGGATCATAATAAGTACTTAAAAATAAAGCCACGAGGGTTAGCTCAATTGGTCTAGATCAAGATGTGAGTTTTCATGCTTGTTGTTGGTCATGGGTTTGACTCTTTTGATTCCCTTGGGGTGAGGCCCTGTAATCAGGGTTGGTTGTTTACCTCGTTTACCATCCATGGAAGTGGGGAAGTACTTGATGGGTCTACCATGCTATCTTTCGTACAAGAAAAAAAAATACTTAAAAAAAATATTTGTGTAATAAAAGAAAAGGGTAAAATAAGTAACGCCAATTTACGAAAAACCCCTAAAATAAGATAAAGAAAGAATTAAATAATGACAAGTAGATTCTAGAGATCGAGTTCTTTACCATGGATGAATTCTATATAAGGATGGAGAAGAAAGAGAAAAGGGTATCTCGTTTTGCTTGGACAATTTGAGGACAAGGCTAGGAAGAGTTGGCATAGTAGTGGATTTAGGGCTCGGGGTCTCTCAGTCGTGATGACTGAGAGTTTGGTTAGGAGGAGAGTCACCCCCCACACTCTGTTGCAACATGTTGGATCAAAGTATTCGAGTGCCACGGGTAAGTTGATTCCTTCAGCTTTCATTTAAGTTACTCATCACATGCTCTTTCTTATTAATTTTGTAATCATAAATCATCTATATTTACTTTTATCGATTATTGGTTATCAATTGTGGTGTTTATTTATGTATTAGAATTTGGGTCCTGACATATGGAGAATCTTGTTGAAGATGTACTTCATGTTGGATTTCCCTCTTAGGAGGTAATCCATCTAGTTCTTGGAAAATATCATCATACTTAGAAACAATATTAATTAATTATTTCTTATGAGGAGGATCACATCCTTGGAAAGCGTCAGATGTTCCGACATCTTTCTCCCTTACGACCATGAGTACATATCTCTTATTAGTGTTTATGAGTCTCTTCATTTGTCCTGCACTAACAAGTGTTGTGTTTACCCTCATGTTGTGGGCTCTAACAATACATTCCACTCCCCCCTTATTAAGGTGATATTTGTTCTCATGACGAAAGAAGACTGCTTTTCTATCATAAATATAAGGACTCCCCAACACTATGCCACATATATCAATTGATACAACATCCAAATCCACTTCATCAATCAACTTTGAAGCAATAGAAAAGCTGACCCTACATTGCTTGGTGACATTAAGTTTTTCTTTATACACATACCAAACCAAGAGGATAAGGCTTTGGATGTGGTTTAGTTTCAAGACCCATCTTTTTGACAAGTAATTCAGATATCAAGTTTACTTGGGAACCCAGATAAAACAATGTATCTATCTTAGTGTGTTTAGATACAACTCTTATATGAAATAATTCATTCCTCTTTCTTTCATCATCACGAGACTCATTATTGGAATTTGAACTATCATGAAGGGAATCTTTACCTTGTACTCCAACTGCTGTGATCTTTCCTTCATCTCTTGAATCGGAACCAAGATCTTGTTGCACTGTAGCAATAGTCTTTGTCTTCTCCTTTCTACCGAACTACTTCGGTCTCTTCTCTGGATGTAGTTTCCAACAATGTTCATCATCATGACCACTTTTATTGCAAGGAGTGCAAGATGGTTTTCCTTCTTCTCTCTTTACAATGGCGGTCTTTTTGTCCTTCCTTTTAAACTTCTTAAACTGCTTATGTGGGAGATTGGAAGGTTTCTTTGTGGGATCTTCTTGAACATGCTTTCCCCTGTTCTCAAGGTGAGTGGCTTGCACACAAACTTCGTTAAGACTGGCGGGGTTAAATAATAGTAAAGTATGATGAATATAACTGTGAAGTGCTCCAATATACTTCATTAAAGTTTCATAAGAATCCAAAGGAATGTTTAATGCAAGAGCTTTCTTCCTAAATTCTTCCGTGAAACTTTGTACAGTTTGACATTTACTTTGTCTTAAAATTTTCCATTCCATCATTTCTTTATGTAAATAACCCAATGGATAAAATTGCTTCCTTATCGTTGATTTAAATTCCGACCACGAGGAAAGAATATTACCACACTTACTTTTGTCCTGCAGTTTGTTCTCCCACCATACGAGAGCGGTGCCTTCCAACCGAAGAGAAGCCAATTTCACTTTAACTTTCTCTTCATCAATCTATTGAACACGACAATATACTTCAACCTGTTGGATCCAATTATCTAGCTTTTCAGGATTAGCATCTCCATTAAACATATGTAAATCAAATTTTACATCAAGCTTTAATAACGGCTTTTTAAAAGAATCTTTATGGCTAGAATGATGAGAATGATGAGAATGCTCAGAGGAAGAAGAGCTAGAACTTGATGGTGAAGATGGAGGCTCAGGAGGGTCTCCTCCAGCCCCTTGATTCACTGAAGCATTATCATCAGCTTGTGCTTCTTTTTTCTTCCCTTTCTTCTTCATCCTCTTCTTGTAGTCTCCATACATTCTCTCGACCATTTCTGACATGCTATAAAAGACCATATGGAAGTTTTTCTCATGTTCATCACGCTTGTCCTCTTCTACCATTTTCTTCCTTCGGGATGCATGACCAACTTTGGGATTGAAAGTCTTAAGATTTCCTTCACACTGCTTATGCTTGGCCCTAGTAAGCATTCACACTCAACAATTCAAGTCAAAGATGACTACTCTAATACCAACATAATCCAGGATCTTTTCATCAAAGTGACTTATAAATAATTGTATTAAATGAGCATAAATTAAAGTGCACCATAAAGAAGGAAAATATCAATAATGAAGAGACATAGGCATCAAATTTGAACACAAAAACTTGATAAAGGAGTTTGTCCCTAGTGGACTACGTCCCCGGGTCCTTCTCTCAAATGGGTAGGGATTTTTATTAACTCAACAAAAGAATTTGGCAAAATACATAAGTATACCTCATTCTGGAATTAAGTTGTAGAAGTTTTGCCCAGATCAGAAACAGACAACACCATTGAATTCATGGCGTCGAATTACCTAAAAATGACTATCTCAACACCTCAATCCAACTTTGGCACTCCCAGGCCCTTGAGAAATCTCGTCTCGATTTTTGTGCCTGTACCCTGCAATTAATTCTCTGTACTGTGTCTCGAAAATCATTCCTGGATGTATCGTCGAGCGCCCTCCTCCCATCTGTGGGAAGACTCAACATTTAAGTGAAGTGTCGGGTGGACTAACCAACAGAGTCCATTGGCCCAATGGTGGTGGATGCTATTGTAAGGCGTTGGATAGGGGAAGGTCTCAGGGTCGAGCCCGTGGGCCTCCCCTTTTGGGCTTATTGTTATAACAATATATATATGCATTTGGAATTGTCGCCAAGTTTGGAGTTTGTTGTTTAGATTCGTCGGAGTTGTAGTTTGGTCGCTAGATTTGGCGGGCCCCTTTTTTTATTTTTGAAAATTCTGTTTCGGGCCCTCATTGGGCATTTGCCCACTGCCACGTGGTAGCCCATGACTGGGCTACGTGGCATCCAACCATTGGCCTATGCCAACCACTTGCACAATCACCTGCCACGTCACCTGCCATGTCAACCTTCCACGCCACTTGCCATGTCCCATACGATCTGCCACGTGGCTGTACGGACTTCCACGTGGCACTTCCTCATTTATCCATGGTTTTGACCCGAAAATGCTGAAAAAGATTGACATGTGGCAGCCTCTGGTGCTGTCACGTCACCATGCTAACGTCTACATGACACATGTCACCCTCTGTGTGTGCCACATACACTGTACGGATGTTGATGTCATCCGTACTGATGTTGATGTCAGCAGTATGGATGCTGACTCATCCCTGTTGACGGGGCTAGGTTGACCAAAACTTTGACCGCGTATATCTTTTGACCTATAACTCTATTTGATGAGTCGTTTACGCCGCTGGAAATATTGTGATGCAGTCTTCGCGATGATGCCAATTTCACTGAGTTTTGAGGACTTTGAATTTTTTCCCTTTCTCTGTCTACTAAGGCCATTTTGAGCTTCCTAAGTTGCTTCTGCGAATTCTAAGTTGTCCTTGATCTTCTCTAGATCCTTTTTGGATCATTTACTCTTGAGTTTTGTTTTGCATGCATAAAGAATGAAAAGTCTCAAATTTTGTTTTTCATTGACAAGGAACTAACATATCTCTTGTACAATAATAATAATTATACTTGTAGATAAGCAGTTTATATTTTCATTAGTGCACCTCTATCCATTATTTATTATTTATTACAATTTTTTTAGGCATCAAAATGTAACAATGATTTGATTAAATATTGTAATTTGATTAAATCCTCTTGCTTTGGGGACTATTTATAAAAATAAAACATAAATTAAAATTAAAAATATACTTTTTTCCACATGGCTACAAATCACAGATCATTTATGGAAGCAAATCATTGATGGAAGGGAGCTTGGGAGAGTATATGTGACATGGCATCTGCTCCATTAAATCCTTGCATCAAGACTATGAGATGTTTGCATTTACCATTTGTTTTGCACCATGGAATTGATGGAAAGACATGACATCATGGCCCTAAGCTAACATCTCCTCCATTAAATCCTTGCATCCTGGCATTTCCATTAAATCCTTGCATCATGGCATCGAGAGTTTGTGATGCATTTAACATTTTTTCCACACCATGGAATTGGTGACGACATGATCCGGATTTATGTAGGAACACAATGAAATACAAAAATACACATAAACACAGAGGTGCAACGGAAATAAGGCTTCATTTCATTAATAACAAATGACTAAAATATGCTTACAGACAGAATGGAAATAAACTAGCTAGGGCGCTGGTAGCTTATCTCTGAGAAGAGATGTGGCCGCTACTCGCATCCGTGAGAAGATGATTACAATGAGGCTCTGA